>JAODAL010000390.1:0-187500 GCA_025379985.1 Phyllomedusa bahiana | reverse complement strand
TAGCTATGAGATCTAAAGGCCATTTGTGTGGAGACAGATTTCAACTGAGTTGTACCATCAATATTCTGTGGCAGTGACCTATTGGTGGAAGTCAAGCAACAGAGGTGAAATTCAGGTCACGCTGTCTAACCAGTATTAAAATGCGTGCACTCCGAGGGAAAAAAAAGCCCACTTTAAACGAGATTTAAAGAAAATTGAATTCTACTATAGGAGGGCAATATTGTTTGCATTCTCCCTGCAAACACAAAATTCATTTTTAATTTTTCTTTCCTTTTTTTTTTTTTTTCTAAAAGGAGGTTGCTGTTGTTTTCCTGAGAAAAAATCTAAAACAATTGAAAAGAAAAATGAATGGAGCTTGTGGAGTAAAGTGACCTTTGTATTGTGTTGCTCTAAACAAGGCAAATGAAATACAAATATTTCAATGCACATGTGTGGCCATCATCTGCAGATGATGTGAGCACACATATACAAAAATACTACACAGCAAAAAAGTAAAATAAAAAATATTATCACTATTAAGAAATATTAAAATAAAGTTAAATAAAAAATAAAATAAATGAAAGCTGCTGATAGTGGGAACTGGTAGGATTTGCAGTAGAAGTTGATTTTTGTTAGCATGCACAGATTGCTAATTGCAAGAGGTGCAGGTTAGCAAAACGGTCAGTATGGTAATAGCACCTTCAATGAACCCTTAGGGACAATAGACAGTTATTTTTCTTCAGAACTGTCAAAAAAAGACGCTTTGTGCTGGGAATGTTCCTCCACAGCCAGAGCATTTTCCACCCTTTTTATATAGCACAAAAACACAGATCCCAGAGCTGATCTTCTGCTCATAGGGAAACTTCAGAGCTTGGTCATAAATAGTTTATAAGTCATTCTCCTTGGGTTAGTAAAGCCTATCTGTGCTATGTTCTTGTAGGTCTGCTGCCTGCTACATTGTGAACACACAGCTGTCCTGCTCCTCTTTTGCTTAATACAAAGCCCAGCAGTGTGTGAGTTTTTAAGGCTTTCTGCATTTGAGATGTGGATCCCAGATCTGCACCTTCCACAGAGCCAGGCTTGCTCTCTAGTCAATAAAAGCTGCTTGCAGAAAGAGGAATGGCTTTAGAGGAGCTAGATATATTTGTTACAATGGGAAAGATTGAGCTAAGAGTCTACATAAACATATATTTGTGGGCAAGGGATCTGATTGTGATAAAGGCAAGAACTAGAGCACAGCAGGGCTCATTTTTTGTTGTCTTGCAATTTAAGGTATTCTTGTAATACAAAAAAACATGTTTTGACTGTAAAAAATGGTAGGTAAATTATAGGTTAAACAAAATTAAATAAGACACATGCTTACAGACACACACAAATAAGCATACACACACACACACATAGGTATACATATATATACACATACACACAAACTAAGCATACCCACAAGAATAAGCATACATACACACAAATAAGCATACACACATAAGCATACATACATACACAGACACACAGATAAGCATACACACACACACACAACCACACACACACACACAAGAATAAGCATACATACACACAAATAAGCATATACACATAAGCATACATACATACACAGACACACAGATAAACATACACACACACACACACACACACACACACACACACACAAGAATAAGCATACATACACACAAATAAGCATACACACATAAGCATACATACATAGACAGACACATATATAAGCATACATACACACACACACACACACACAAGAATAAGCATACATACACACAAATAAGCATACACACATAAGCATACATACATACACAGATAAGCATACACACACAAGAATAAGCATACATACACACAAATAAGCATACACACATAAGCATACATACATACACAGACACACAGATAAGCATACACACACACACACACACACACACACACAAGAATAAGCATACATACACACAAATAAGCATACACCTACACACAAGAATAATCATAATTACACATAAACACACTCACACACAATTTTCCATCTGATGCAGGAAATATGCTACGAAGACTCCCCACCCCCACAGACACATGTATTGCCAGTGAATGATGTTCTGTACATATGTATGGACATGGATGATGGGAGCAGTGCACACGTCTATCCCAGTGGTACACAATTGCCTGTGCAGGCATGGAATGAATACACTTTATAATGAATGTAGGGACATTAATATGAAGCCTAGACCTCAAGCACAAAAAAAAAATCTGGCATAGCAAAAGCTTTGATAACAGAACAGCCCAATCAAAGGAATCCACAAGGTTGATTCAGATTCCCCCACATTACACAATTTAAGTTTCTGCAAGTACAAGCCAGTGGGTATTTGGGAAATCGAGCTCCATATCACAGCAGGCGGACTCACATCTGGATAGCGTTATAACAATTGTGAGCTTTTTAATGGGACTTTTAATTTACAGACATTTTTACAGCCCCCCTCCCATGGCAGCAGCAATAAGAAGGCGCTTATATGCACCCTGTAGAATCGAATTTGTGTGAATACTGCACTCACAGATTCGTCTCTAGGGGGGTATATGGGTGATGCTACAAGCCTCTATCGGTGTTTTATTTTTCTTTGGAATAAATTGTCCTGAAATCCCTGGTGTTTAATGCAGCACTTGGTGTAAGTGGTTCTATGGATGTTGACTTTAGTCTCCCCTCTTTTGCTTTTTGGGTTGGTGGAAGGGGCTGGGAGAGGAGGGAGGAGTGGATTGAAGGTGTAGATTAAATAATCATAAAATAACACATTATTACATTTCCTATAAAGACTGAACAGCCACCGCAAAAGAGCAAGTCCCAAGCAGTCCAATCCTCCTGCTTGATTTATTGCCTTTTACTGCCCTATAAAAGCTGTTAAAACGAACCTAAAGCCTGCAACACCGCTGGCACATTTAGTCTAATAAATAAAACATAAACAGCTAACTTTATGTGTCACTTTTATTGTTATCAAGTAAAATATTGCATTGCCCTACAAGCTATGATTCTATGCTATAATTGTTATCAAGCTGAACAGGGGAGCAATCACATATCTCCACTCCCATGTTTAATGCCTAATCTAAGCTCTTGATAAAATACCTAATTGTAATAGCTGTTTGCTTGGAAATGTTTACATAAATTCCCAGGGTTTTTTAAGCACTATATTATCTGCTGGAAGTAGCAAGTGTGAAATAGATGCATCGAGCAAATACAGTCCCTCTCCACCTGAACTACGATGGGACCCTCACTAGTTGGAGAATGCATTGGCAGACTAGCTCCTATGCAGTCTTGTTATTACTGCTTTGGCTACTGAGTGATATCTCCATCCTGCTTATGGCAGCTTATGTGAGGTACATGCAATAGGAAGATGGGTTGATCACATGCAAGCAAAATTACACGTATTTATCCAAACAGTTGCAAACGCAGTTGCTACAATGTATTCCTCTAAAGCAAATGATGCTTTAAATTAACTCTTTCTTTCTCGTTCTAGTTCTCGCTGAGTGTGAAACCAATGGACATAACTGCAAGCTCTACAAGAGAGATAAGTCACCCTGTAACCCACACCTTTTACAACCACTTTCTAGATATGTAGATTTTTAAATAACATAATCTATACACAGGATAAATATGCAATGTATGTGAATAGATGACTGTATTTAGTAAAGAAGCATGGATGGTTTCCACATTCATCCTATATCCATTAGCCTGGCTCTAACTGCTCTGTAGAAAAGTGTATATAAACAGTGTGACTTTATTCAAATTTATTCTACACCAAGTAACATTGCATATAGACATTTCAATATCTACAGCATAATGTTAAACAATGACATAAACATGTACATTTATGTACATGCATAGCTAATAGTATATAGTACAGGAAAACTAAACAATGCATGGGAACAGTTACATATATACATACACAGTAAAGGGATTATATGATCATCTATACAGAGTAGACATATGAATGTAGTTAAACAATGACATAAACAAGTACATTTATGCACATGCATAGCTAATAGTATATAGTACAGGAAAACTAAAGAATGCATGGGAACAGTTACATATATACATACACAGTAATGGGATTATGTGATCATCTATACAGAGTAGACCTATGAATGTAGTTAAACAATGACATAAACAAGTACATTTATGCACATGCATAGCTAATAGTATATAGTACAGGAAAACTAAACAATGCATGGGAACAGTTACATATATACATACACAGTAAAGGGATTATATGATCATATATACAGAGTAGACATATGAATGTAGTTAAACAATGACATAAACAAGTATATTTATGCACATGCATAGCTAATAGTATATAGTACAGGAAAACTAAACAATGCATGGGAACAGTTACATATATACATACACAGTAAAGGGATTATATGATCATATATACAGAGTAGACATATGAATGTAGTTAAACAATGACATAAACAAGTATATTTATGCACATGCATAGCTAATAGTATATAGTACAGAAAACTAAACAATGCATGGGAACAGTTACATATATACATACACAGTAATGGGATTATGTGATCATCTATACAGAGTAGACATATGAATGTAGGTAAACAATGACATAAACAAGTATATTTATCACAATGCATAGCATAATAGTATGTATTATACGGAAAACTAAACAATGCATTGAAACAGTTACATTATCATACATACACACGTAAAAGGGATTATATGATCATATATACAGAGTAGACATATGAATGTAGTTAAACAATGACATAAACAAGTATATTTATGCACATGCATAGCTAATAGTATATAGTACATTAAAACTAAATAATACATGGGAACAGTTACATATATACATACACAGTAATGGGATTATGTGATCATCTATACAGAGTAGACATATGAATGTAGGTAAACGTATATATTATGAAGCAACAGCATACAGGACAGAAAGAATTAATATCTTATAATACAGAAGGTGCATGAATGAATGGTATTCGTATTCATATCCCTAATCAGATATTCACTCTCTCTTGTCTTTGAAGGGTGCACTGACTGTGACTGGCAGTCTCCAGCGTGCAAGCAGGAATACACCCTGTATGGAGAACAGGTAAGAGATTATTCTCTATTTTAGCCTAGATAGCAGATGGCTTTCCTATAAGATAATATTCTGTGTTGGATATGTGAAGGTCTCGCTGTTTGTTGGAGAAGGAGGAGGTGTAGATTCTCCACCCACCTCTAGAATCCATCAACCACTTCTATATCTTCCTTTTTGCAATAGTCAACACATCCCCTTTGCAGTATCCAGATAAACACTCACAATCAGTGCATAGGGCATAATGAGTGAATGGCTGCAGCTCTAGAGGAGATCAAAACACAACAACAAACATGCAAAGGGAAAATGACATTTTAAATAAGCTTTAGGTTCCTTATCCGGGGACCAGCATGGAGGTTGTGATTGGCTCCTAGAGTCACATGGTGAAAGTAACTTTACGGGGTCGCCAGCTAGTAGGAGGGCTTTATGGAGCAGAAAAACGACAAAGCGAGAAAAATTATTTTCCACTCCAGAAATTAATGATCATGAGTTCGTATTTGATGGACTCTAACTACATCGATCCGAAATTTCCTCCATGCGAGGAATATTCGCAAAATAACTATATCCCAGATCACAGTCCGGAATATTATAGCCGGTCCAGGGACCCTGGATTCCAGCATCACCACCAGGAGCTGTACCCTCCAAGAACAACCTACACTGAGCGCCAGTACAGCTGTGCCAGCATCCAGGGGCCGGGCAACCCTGCCACACACACAAGGGTCCATGGACAAGCTCAGAGCAACCACCATCTTATAGGCAAACCCCAGATCTGTGAGCTTCCAACACCATCTCTATCCAACACCTCCACCACTCCTTCCCCTGCACCCCCAGCCTGCAACCAGCCTAATCCTGAGCATCCTACCAGCACAGCCACCAAACAGCCCATAGTGTACCCCTGGATGAAGAAAATACACGTCAGTACTGGTAGGAAACTTTTCTTCTCCTTTAACCTCTCTTCTTCGTTTTCCTTTTTTTAAAGCTCAAAGAGTCTTTGGGTTAGCACAATTGAACTGGATTTACGACTACCAATGGGTAATTACACCCACCATAAATTTTATAGCCAAGCCTGTCTGGGCTGCTGCAGCCATGTGCTTCATTCTGCTCTCTATGTGGAGTGTGTGTGTTACAGAGAGAGAGAGAGGGAAAACTCCTATATAGCTTTGTACGGAGTGCATAAATAATTCAGCCACATTGGAGCTAAGGGAACTCTCTTCCTAATAGAACAGAAAGGACTGGAGTTTTTTTTTTTGATACAATGCATTTAGCAGATCCCCTTCTTATGTCTTCTATCTGGTGTCTCCTTCCTTTTCTTCTTTCCTTCTCACCTTCCCTCTACTTCATTTATTGACTCTCTTCGATTTCTTTCTCAGTGAACCCCAATTACACTGGAGGGGAGCCCAAGAGGTCCAGAACTGCTTACACCAGGCAGCAAGTATTGGAACTGGAGAAAGAATTTCATTATAACAGATATCTGACCAGGCGAAGGCGCATTGAGATAGCCCACTCCTTGTGTCTTTCGGAAAGGCAGATCAAGATCTGGTTTCAAAACAGGAGAATGAAATGGAAAAAAGACCACAGGTTACCAAACACAAAAGTCAGATCCAGCGCCTCTTCCAACGCTTCCAATAACAGCATCATTGCTTCCAATTCTGCTCCCAACGAGGATATAACGCAAAGCTCAACTCAGGATCAGCGAGAGGATATTACAAGGTTATAAACCCCTCCACAAATGACTCCATATTTATAGAATCTAATGATAATTATAATATGATTAATAATAATAATAATAAAATATATTTTGGTTCTTGTAGTATTTTTTTTTCCTTGTGCGTTGGAAAAATTGAGAGCTCTTTTGGATCTACAAAAAGGCTTTAAGTGCATGTTACAGTGCATGGGATCAGGCTTTATGTCCAGTGTCGTTTTATGTTTCCTGTTTGTTTTGGACACTTTATTTATTTTCGAGGGAGATGTTTTGTTCCAAGTGATTTCCTAAAATAAAATAATACAGGGTTACAGTTTTGCCCTCTGCCTATGTGTCGACAATGGTAGAACAAAGCCAATCACCTTAAAGGTGGAACTGCTATTTTTGTTTCTTTTCTTTTTGTATAAACTATCATTATGATGTGAGCTTATTTAAGGACATGAAATAGGAATCGCCATAATGTGAAGCTATTGACAAGAAAGTTTGGGAGTCGATAAAGGATAGATCCCTTTTGTTGTGGTTACTGTGTTTTTTTAATTTATTTTTTTTTATTTTCTTTTTATGTTGGTCGAGACGACAATGTAAAAATGCTGTAAACAGTCCTAGTGTAATGTGACCGTCTGTTCAATAAAACAGTGAGTGTGGTTTAGTTTATCCTAGTAAGGGTTTATTTGATCTCTATATGTCACATTGTAGCACCAATACAATAGAGAGTGTATGCCTTCTATTCTGTGTCACCAATTTCATTTCTAAGGGTTTCTGTATTCGTGTATCTGTGTTGCTGTGTCTCTATGGGGCTTACAGCAAAGATACACAGATAACATAGACTATAACAACATCCCCTGATTTTACTGCTTACCCAGTGTTTATTACAGACCTGGCAAGGCATCTCTTCAATGTAAATAGTAATGACCCCTCTGTGATCTGGGATCTCAGTGCAAGGGCCCTAAGGTTTTCTATTTCAGCTATTTTGCGTGTTCTGTCCTATCTTTTGTAGCAGAAGAATGTCAAATTTCAGGTAGGCCTATTCCCTTTCAGGCAACATGACACAAAGCAGGCTCCAATCATTATGTAGAGGGCAAGTATACTTATCACTGTACACAACAAAAACAAGCAGCCATTGCGGTTATCTTGTATCACTTCACTTTCCTTCACTGTGCATTGTAGTAAGCAGACAAGTTACCCCAGAGGCATTTTTATTTGTATATTATTTTTTTCATTGATTTATTATTTATTTTGTTGTCGTGTTATTATTGCTTTTGAGCATTGAGACACATACATGTTCACAGTTTGATGTAAAATACGATTTATATAATTGTAAATACGGTTATATAATTGTATAGCTTAGGGCATGAGGGCAGGATACATGTGTTCATATTAAAATTCAATATAAATCAGGGAAGGCCTGCATGTATATACAGATTTATTTAAAAAGTACTTTAGTTTTCCAACAATATTCTAAAGGATCTTTTTGGTTGAGTCCTGAGTCAGTGTAGGGAGATGAGTGTCTTTGGATGCAAGCTAACCCTTTCTGGGTCCCCTTCTTTCTCTCACTGTCTCTTTTGTAAACTGCTTCAAAATTTGATGAATTAAAATTGAATGTCGCAGGCTTGAATAAGATGGGGACTTTTGTACTCTGTGTGTCTGCCCAGAAAGCAGCGGGTACATTAATCAAGTCCCCACTATAGGCTGCATATATTGAATTAAGAAATGAAATAACATCGGCTCAAGGTAGAAACATTATGATTCGCTTTTTAAATATTGATTGCCTCGAAATTATTAAGATTGGATCAAGCAGAATTGAAAATCTTATTTTGTCCTCCTCATTGTCTGTTGTGATTTTTAGCTGGATTTCAGCTCCACAGTCATGGCAATGACACTTACAAGATTCTTGGGTTGCAATTGTGTTATGCATGCATTAAACAGGGGCTTCAGAAAAGAATGCAAAAAAAATGACTGCCTCCATCCCTAGCCTCCTCTGAAGGTCTTTTTCTCAAGTCTCCTGATGCCTTCATGTTGAGAGTGTGAAAAGGTATTTTATTGAAGTTCTGGGGTAAACTGCTGCAACCAGAGTTCACGCAAAGGACACATTTTCTGTGCCATTAACTTTATTTTAGGCTTGCACACTGACCTCTAAACCTCCCTGACCTATGCAGGTCTCCCAACGTGTATCTTTTATGTTATTTTACATGCACTAAATATACATAGTACTAATACTTTTCTAAACCTGCATCTTTTTTGGGTTCCTTCCCCTGGATTTGTGCTCTTTATAAAATTCATTGCATACATATTTTTAACTGTAGAAGCTAATTCTAGATGGTTGCATCGATAAGCAGATTACATGTGTGCAGATAAAAGGAAATATGTCTCCAATGTCAATCTGAATTTAGAAAACGAAGTGACTGAGCTCTCAAGAGAAACTCAAGTGTTCTTCTTTAAACAAAGTTGCAGCTGTAAGTGCCTTACCCCATTAGCCCATGCTCTGTATATGGGACTGTATTAAATATGGTAAAATCAAAGCAATGCCTCAATACATCAACCTGATCCATGTCTTCAGGGATCTGTACTATCTTCTGAGACCTCTGCCTTGATTTTATATATCTCCTGAAAACCTGCACCCCCAGTGTTATGGTGGATTGTCTGTCTATAGATTTGATATTTACAGCCTCTGGGGTTTAGCCACAGACCATGTTTCTCTATGCCTACAGTTTAATGTTAAACTCTGCTATTTCATATAATTAAAAGCCATGCATCCAGTGTGTAAATTACGATTCTGTAACTAGAACTGGCAGCCCCACCAGAATGGTCGCCGTATTTATTGTGATCCTCTATGTCATTATCTCAAAATATACTTTAATGCACTTATGATTTACGTCCTTATGATTTATAGTCTATGGCAGATCCCCAAGCCAAACATTTTTGGGCTTAAGTAGAAGAGCACAGTGAACAAAAGTCAACAATTCATGTTACAGAGCATCAGAATTTGCTGCAGACCTAGAAATCCCAGTGTTTTATGTTGATTACTGAGATCACCCGGGGTTGGGATCCTCCTCTCCCCATAATCAGCCAAGTAAATATTACAGTATTACATTGAAGGGAAACATATGTTGTTTTAATAACTTATTAACCACATGTAAACCTATTGTCGTGTTCAGTACTCACCATCTGCAAATCCACTTTAAACACGTTTTACTCTGGGCACTTTCTACTGTTAGGATTTTCACACGTGTTATCTTATGGTATAATGACTGCAGTACACGGCAGGGGGCACATACATGGAGACGAATGCTAAAGGGACATTTGTGGAATAACTACAGAAATGGGAGATGAATGAGGGTAATGGTATCCTTAAAGATAAAGTTCTATCTATCTATTCACAAATCTATCTATCTATCTATCTATTCACAAATCTATCTATCTATCTATCTATCTATCTATCTATCTATCTATCTATCTATCTATTCACAAATCTATCTATCTATCTATCTATCTATCTATTCACAAATCTATCTATCTATCTATCTATCTATCTATATATAAAAAAATCTATCTATAAAAAAAAAAATCTATATATCTATCTATCTATCTATCTATCTATCTATCTATCTGTCTGTCTTCTCTTCTGTCTGTCCTGTCTGTCTGTCTGTCTGTCTGTGTATCTATCTATCTATCTATCTATCTATCTATCTATCTATCTATCTGTCTGTCTATCTATTTGGTAGAAATATATATAGTAGAAAAAGCTATGTATAGTAATTGATGATGTAATTCATACATGTACACTCACGAATGTTATGCACCCCATATTCATTGCACGATATTTATCAAAAAAGTCAATGATAAGATTGAGTTGGTGAATAAGGAGAATTCTGGTATTTACTCACTAGACAGTCTTAGGAAGTTTGCTGACATAGTTCACAGCAATGGGAATGTAAAAGTCTGCTCAACAGATTACGATATAGTCTTCATTGCACAGGGTTTGATAATACTGAATAGATCAATGAACTTTCATTAAAACAAGATAACATTAGAATGCAAAGTAGCAAAATAGGAATCTTATCTATCTATCATCCATATGTTGATCTGTCAATCTGTCTATATATCTATCTCACTGTTTATCTTTCTAACTACTTTATATCTTTTCATCTATCCATCTACTTATTTATTTATATATTTATTTATATAACTTCCTCATATTCCTCTATATATCTATTTATCTAGCTACTTTATATTTATCTTATCTGTACCTCATATTCATCAATCTATCATTTACCTTATATTTGTCTATCTATGTACATCATATCTATCTATCTATCTATCTATCTATCTATCTATCTCACATTATCTATATCTTCTATCTATCTACCTATCTGATCTATTATTATTATCTATTTATTATTATACTAACTGCCACATTTTCGTATTTCTATCTATCTATCTATCTTCTATCTATCTATCATCTATCTATATATCTATCTATCGCACTGTTTATCTTTCTAACTACTTCATATCTTTTCATCTATCCATCTACTTATTTATTTATATAACTTCCTCAAATTCGTCTATATATCTATTTATCTAGCTACATTATATTTATCTTAGCTTATCTTATCATATCTAAATATCTATTTATCTAAATACCAAATTTTCATATATTTCTCTAAGTACCTCATATTCATCTATCTATCTATCTATCTGTCTGTCTGTCTGTCTGTCTGTCTGTCTATCTATATTTACCATATATTTGTCTATGTATTTAAATCATATCTATCTATCTATCTATCTATCTATCATTATCATATCTATCTACGGTCTATATCTATCTATCTATCTATCTATCTCATCTACTATCTATCTATCTTCTATCTATTATCATCTATCTATCTATCTATCTATCTATCTATCTATCTATCTATCTGTCTATCTATCTATCTATCTATCTATCTATCTATCTATCTGTCTGTCTGTCTGTCTGTCTGTCTGTCTATCTACTTGTCTATCTATCTTTGTGTATATATATATAGCTCCTTGAAAAGACACATTGCTATCTTGATATTTGATGCTATAACACAAATGGGGGCATTCAGGGAAGGAAAGGAACTTCTCAATGTTTTGCTTGGGAAAATCAGGCCAATAAATGTTTAAAGTAAATTGGCAACGTTTGGCAGCAGGTTAGTTTAGCATTTTCTCGGTCATGACCCCATCCTGGAACAATAGGGTTATTCAGTGGGGTCTTTTAGCCTGGCCCTAGCAGACACTCTGGTTTCAGCTATTGTGTATGAGCAGCAGGTAATAGAACATGCTAGTATATTTGTAAGTGGTTTATGAGAAAGCTAGCCTTTCTTCTACACTAATATTACATTAATATTTACATATAGCAAATTAACATACTTGGAATCATAATGATAGATGTGGCTTGTACAAAGCCCAGAGCTATGCTAATCTGAAACTAATATCATGGATAAGATCTATAATAATAAAGAATGCAAAATAAAACAAAACATAAATAAGTAATGGCAGCCACAAGTTGTGCTGAATGTAAAACATATTGACATAATGTAACATGGGAGGCAGCGGCCAGCAACGATTGGATGGAAAAGATAAGAACAAACCTCACCTGCTGATTCAGGCTTAGATGGTAATGTAATCCTCCAATGGTAGAACAACAAGTCTCAGCAAATCCTGTTTCAAAAGTGAAAATGCATGGGAGACAAAGATTGGTCAGAGGTTGGACACACACAGCAATCAGCCATATAGTTGCTGGTTGTCTTGCATTCTGTTCACACTGGTATTTTTCTCTATGTTACTGCATTGTTTTTCTAGAAGAACATAGGATTTTTTTAGACTTTAAATGCTCATGGCATCAATTAGGTTCTGTTTGAAAGATCAGGTATATTTCTTTACTTGTATATTGTAAAAACTGTAAAATATAAAGTATGACTAATTCACCAAAAAATGTTGACACTTATCTAGAAAGAAAAATGGTGGCGAAGAATGCCATATACAACCTGGCATATGTATATATAGTACTTTGCATTATACTCCTTGCTGGGAAAGAAAGGCCAGTTGTCTAAACTGAGTGGTATGCCAGACTTGCTAAAAGTATGCTACTTTAAAAAAAAAAAAAAAAATGTTTTTTACTCTTCAATTGATCTAAGCTGACTAAAAAGTCTTATATATTGACATCAGTTTACATCAGTTTTTCAATGCCTCACCCATTGACCTCCATGATAAAGTAAGCTCATGACACATTCTTTGAGGGCTTGTCTACTTACATCAGGCATGGGAACCAGTTCCCTCTGCCTATAAAAAAGCCACAACTGGCCACAACTGATGTGTGGCTCCCCTCTTTTCTGTCTAGCAGGACACTACCCAGGCTTGCCATAATGATGTTTATGTTATTTTGGATGACTTTTCCAAAAATTAGGGGCAGCAATGTTTTTTTTACAAATTGGAAAACCACTATGAATGATAAGAATTTTATGTTATGTATGTCTACACCTCAGAATACTGATATAAACTCATTACCAGCATTAACTGCTTGCTGTAAAATGATGATAATTACAAATAAAAAACCAAGACAAAAAATGGCCAGCACCTTCTAAAATTGTAAAATAAATGGTGCAGGTGCAAGCTGGCATTGCTGCAATACAAACACAAACACACAGATGCTGGTACGTTTTTGTATAGAACCATGTCAGATAGCACCTGTAGGGAGGTGCTGACCATTGTTTTTTTTTGTTTTTTTTGGATTACATGTATGAGGGAGTGGCTGTCTCCATTTTGGACTTGCACTTAACCCACTAAATCAGGCTGTTTTTAATCAGAACAGAGTATAGCTGTAACCCTAATGGCCTGAAAAGTATAGAGGCCTGGAAAGGCAAACTAACACTCACCTTTCGTCTCCCTCCTATACTCACATAGATTGTAATCTCTTGCATGCAGGGCCCTCACACCTTGGGAGACATGTATGCAAATTGGTGCGTCGAGCGAAGTGTATATTGCGCCTGAATCTATGAAAGTGTTTTTTGTGCGCTCATAAAGTTCAATGCGCCTCGCCTTTTTTTTTTTACGCATTACGGAATTTTGTGTATAGGTTACAGATTGGCTGAAAATGAAAACCGAGGGGGACATGTATGATCGGCGTTTTCGTTGGTTTTCTGGCGTATAATGCGCCTCTCTGTGACGGCTTCGCTGTCGGACGCACCTCCCCTAAGTGTTAGGCGCATTAGGCGAAAGCTTCGCCAATTTCTAATGCGCCTAACATGAAGGGGTGTGGTGTGGGCATTCTGGGGAGGGACGCAGCAGATTCGAAAACACCAACGCATGTATGAATGCGGGTTGGCAAAGTTTGCCCAGCATCTATGAGCACACTTCGGTGCCGACATACATCAGGCGCAGTTTTCATGGAAAAAAAACGTGAAAACAGGCGCTTCGACGCACCGATCTTTATACATGTTCCCCCAAGTTATTAGATTATAGTTATTAGCTAACCTGTGCCTGAACCTACATTACACTACTACCCATATTTCCACCATATAGTGGCCATATAGTGGTAGATACCAGTGTACACAGGAGCTTTGCAGACTGTATGGTACATTCATATAGTAATCATATAGTGTTAGATACCAATCTACACAGGATCTTCAGACTGCATATTACCCCTATACAGTGACCATATAGTGGTAGATATCAGTATACACAGGCTTTGCAGACTGTATATTACATCCATACAGTGGCCATATAGTGGTAGATCTCAGTATACACAGGCTCTGCAGACTGTATATTACCTCCATACAGTGACCATATAGTGGTAGATTTCAGTGTACACAGGCTCTGCAAACTATATATTACCTCCATAAATTGACCATATTGTGGTAGAGATCAGTGTACACAGGCAATGCAGAAGTTTAAGTGATTACAGTACAGTTACATCCAGAGACTCCCACAGACATCTTCTATGATTGGAATTGTTCTCTTTCCCTTTTCTTCTGCATCCTGTCCAGACTGCCATGATGACTTCTCCTGGCCATGGCTCCCTGCAAAATTTACCAAACAAACATCTTACAATTCTAATTTTTCCAGCACTTCTCTACCTGTGGCATCCTCTGTACAAGCGTCACATGGGTGATAGGTAGAGCTGAGAGGACTATTAGGCCATGTTCACACGGCTTAAAATGGGCCGTGTTTTGGTCCGTAATTACGTGCCGGAGTGCGCAAATTACGGGCTGAAAACGGCCCATTCATTACGGTAATCAACAGTTCTCATAGAGAACTATGGATTACGTCTCCTCTCTCTGCTCGGCGAATCCGCCGGGCGGGGAGATAATTGACATGTGAATTACCAGCGGCGTATATGCACCGATGGTAATGCAAGTCAATGGGCCAGCGAAGTGCCGGCCCCCCGCTCACTCCCCAGCTCCCGCCCTGCCCCTGTCCACACGGCGTAATTGCGGGGCGTAATTACGTCCCGCAGTTAAGCCGTGTAAACATAGCCTTAGGGTAATAATAGCTAGAAAGGTTATGAGTTGATAGGTGGTGGTGATGGGAGTTATATTTTGTGTTGCCACTAGGATGCATAACACAGTGATGTGAAAGGTGTGAAAGAGAGGAGTGCAGAGCACAGCTTACAATCTCCTTTGGGGGGGCAGAGGACCATATCCCTGGAGATTGTGCTGTGGCTGTCGTTTGTACCCCCCAGTACCATATTGTGTAGGTTGAACTCCGTACCCTGCATCCCCAGAAGATCAGTCGTAGGCATGATCTTAAGGGGTGAAAGAGATGGAGTTTAGTACTGTCATGTTTTCTTTAATGTTTTTAGTTTTATATAGGTTTTCCCTTTTGAACATATCAGACACACTGGATTATGTTGAACCAACAATGGATTGATTTCTTAATTTCTACTTTGTGTCTGCTTTTTTTCTCCATTTAATTCCAGTGTTAGTAATGAGGGATTTGACAGACGCGTTTCCATTACTTGTGTTCAGGCTTGGTCAGCCAGCAGTGGTTTTTGTCACCCCAAGACTGATATTCACCTCCTGACACTATAATCCCAGTACAAAATACACCAGGGGCCAGGGTATTGGGAAGAGTTAGGTAACCATCAAAAGCGGACCCAGCTGCAGGCTGGTATTTTTATAGTGGGAAGGGACCAGTATCTTCCCATTTTGATAGTATCAGGCTGCAGGTGTCAGTTTTACCTTGGCTGGTTATGGAAAATGATGGGAACCCACGTTGTTTATTTTTTCAAAATCATTTGTTAATTGAGAATCCAAAAATGGACAACTATTGTAATCTTTATAGTGGTTGGTCATGTTTAGAATCTAAATAAATAAATAATTTTCTGGAAAAAAAAAATGATGTGGGGTTCCCCCATTTTCCAAGCTCAGCCAAGGTAAAACCGACAGCTGCAGCCTGAAAGTATGAGAATGGGAAGGTCCATGGATACTGGTCCGTTCCACATTCTAAAAATACCAGCCCTCAGCCACCTCAGAAGTATACTATCACAGATGGTTAGCTGGCTCTTCCCAGTACCTTGTGGATTGGGTACTGGGGTAAAAGTGACACAGGGTTAGTGTCAGCCTTGTGGCCTTGGAGTGATAGCGCCTCCATTACTAACATTGGAATAAAATGGGAAAAAAAACAGACACAAATTGCATAAAAAACTTTTATTTAAATAAATGCTCCCCAACAACAACCCTATTTAACCATTTTATTTAAAAAAATAGATCCAAAGGTTAAATCCCCAAAATCCAAAATTTCCCAAAATGGGGAACCGGGATAAATAAACAAAAAATTACATACACATACATATGGTTTTAAAATACCCTATTAAACATAAAGGAAAAGCGGGGTAACACCATTGCCAACAGTTAACATCGAAATTTCCATGATAGAAGAATTGTGTGCAATCTTTGGGGGGTGTAGTGTCACCCAGCTTTCAAAAAATGCGGGAAATAGGTTTTTGGGCTATAGGAAACCCCCCAAAGGGGAACAACCCCAAAGGAATTCCCGTGAGCAAAAAAATAATCCTTTCCCCCAAACGATTTTGTCTCATACTTGACAAGGCGGCAACTCCTGCCCCCTGTGGCCTTTTCCCCCGCTCCCTGTGGCGGGGGGGAAATACAGCCCCACAGGGGGGTAAAAAAAAAAGGGGGGTGCTTCCCCGGTCTGCCCTTTTGGGCCCCCTCCCAACAGGGCACCCTGTTTTCCTTTGGCAAGGGGGGCTACCGGGGCTCCTGCTCCCTGCAGCACCCCCTTTCCCCCAAACACAAATAACATACCCCCTTGCCTCCCCCCCACACACAAATACCCCACCTTTAAACCCTTTCCCCCACCCCAAAAATACACACTCACGCCCTGCCCTTCCCCCCACACAAATACAACCCCACACCCCCCTTCCCCCACACAAAACACCCCAAAACCCCCCTTTTCCCCCACACACAAATACTCACTCAAAACCCTTCCCCCCAAAACAAATACACACACACCCCTTTTTCCCCCCCACACCAAAACACACCCCCACCCCCCTTTTCCCCCCACACACAAATACTCACTCACACCCTCCCCCAAAACACAAATCCCTCACCCCCAAACTAACCTCCTTCCCCCACCCCCAAAAAACCCACACTCAAAACCCCCTTTCCCCCACAAAAATACCCCTCACACCCCTCCCCCCACACACAAATACACACCCCACACCCCCCCCCCACACACATATACACACTCACACCCCTCCCCCCCACACACAAATACACACACACCCTTCCCCACACACAAATACACACACACCCTTCCCCACACACAAATACACACTCGCACCCTTCCCTCCCCCACACACAAATACACACTCACACCCCACCAACCACACACAAATACACACACAGACCCCTCCCCCACACACAATAAACACCCCCGACCCCCCTTCCCCCACAAAAATACCCAGTCAAAACCCCCTTCCCCCCCCCAAAACCAAAACACACCCCCTTTCCTCCCCCCCCCCACACAAAATTTAAAACACCCCCCTTCCCCCCCACACACAAATACACACTCACACCCTCCCCCCACACAAATACACACTCACACCCCTTCCCCCCCACAAATACACACTCACACCCCTTCCCCCACACACAAATACACACTCACTCCCCTCACCCACACACAAATACACACTCCCCTTCCCCCACACACAAATACACACTCACACCCTTCCCCCACACAAATACACACTCACACCCCACCAACCACACACAAATACACACTCACACCCCACCAACCACACACAAATACACACTCACACCCCACCAACCACACACAAATACACACTCACACCCCACCAACCACACACAAATACACACTCACACCCCACCAACCACACACAAATACACACTCACTCCCCTTCCCCCACACACAAATACACACTCACACCCTTCCCCCACACACAAATACACACTCACTCCCCTTCCCCCACACACAAATACACACTCACACCCCTTCCCCCACACAAATACACACTCACACCCTTCCCCCACACACAAATACACACTCACACCCTTCCCCCACACACAAATACACACACACCCTTCCCCACACACAAATACACACACACCCTTCCCCACACACAAATACACACACACCCTTCCCCACACACAAATACACACTCACACCCCTTCCCCCACACAAATACACACTCACACCCTTCCCCCACACACAAATACACACTCACTCCCCTTCCCCCACACACAAATACACACTCACACCCCTTCCCCCACACACAAATACACACTCACACCCTTCCCCCACACACAAATACACACTCACACCCTTCCCCCACACACAAATACACACTCACACCCTTCCTCCACACACAAATACACACTCACACCCTTCCTCCACACACAAATACACACTCACACCCTTCCCCCACACACAAATACACACTCACACCCCTCCCCCCACACACAAATACACACTCACACCCCTTCCCCCACACACAAATACACACCTATGGTCCAACCAGATAAAGCGGATCACACAATGCTCCATCAGACTAATTGGCTAGTCTGATGAGATCTGGTGGTCAATTCTGGTGGTAAAAAAGGGGATATGTATGAAAACTGTCTAGGTCTAAGACTTTCTCTGTTGCTCAGCAACCAATCAGAGCGCCCCTTTCATTTGTTCAGAGCACTATTTGAAATGAAAGGGGCAACAAAGAAAGTCTTAGACCTAGACAATTTTCAAATAGGTGGCCCAATGTGATCATTTGTGCCATCAATTTCCTTAATTTTTTATGTGAATGCACCCCAAAAGATAAATACTAAAACTGACCACAGTGGCTGGAGAGGAGCAGAGGAGGTGGTCTACCCCAGGAAGCACTTTTTTATTTTTTTTGGGTGGGAGGACGGCGACATCTATGAATTCCCCTGTGCCACATTTGGAACTTGGTGCCGACACACCAGTTCTAAATAGATATAGAGGAGTGTATAATACGATGGCGCATAACACTCAAAATTGTCACATAGAGTGTTATGCGCCAAACTTTGGCAGTTTCATACCAAACATTGGCGCATTAAACTGTGTCGTCTGGCCGTATGCCTATTCATACATCTATAGAATCGGCAATATACGGCAAAAAAATGGAGGAAGCGAATTCATAGATGTCAACCTAAGTTTTTTTGGGAGTTGACTCCATGCCAGTGTAATGAAGGTGAGAGCTGGGAACCATAACTGGCTAAGGTGGAATCCCTTCACCTCAATAGTGGAGTGTGCACCACCAGCCTATCTCACATGCCCTGCTGGAGAGGTGGAGCACCCTGTGGGTCAAACACTCTAGCCGTGTCACTTGTTGGCCATATGCTTTAGATAGCTGTTGGTCAAGCACTTGTTGCATGCATCTATTCTCAATGGGGAGAGGGGTTTAAACTACTGTGAGATACCTCTGATGGCAGCTAATCCTACTTAAAAACAAAGGATTAGCCATGTTGAAATCCAGAACGCCAGATCCTCAATTCCTCTTACATCTACTGTCAGAGGAATGTCAGGACACCCACATGCACATTAGATGGTAGGTCGCTCCCACTGAAATCGGTGGTTTGACTGGACTTCATCTAAAGTGTATGGGCACCTTTATAAAATACCATATACACTGACCTTCGTTTAGTCCTATAACATAAATATAAAGAAACCAACAGAAAAAAGTAGAAATAAGCAAACTAGAAGAGGGATCAAAATTGAACCCTCTCTGGCTATCTGCTGTATTTCAAAGTCCTTCAGAAGAAAGTTGTCTGTGTAACTTTTATTGCCCTTTGCTACAGATGTTTTGGGTCAGGCAGCTTCTTACCACCAGATCATTGTTTATACCATGGCAGTTTGGGAGTATGCACTGTATCTTTGTTCTCTTGTCATTTTTCTTGATCCCTCCCTATCCTCTGTCTTTTTGGTACAAATCTGACTGCATTTTGTGATGTTTCACACAAACTGGGGAGTCAACCAGAGCAAAATCTGATAAAAAAAAAAAAAAAGACAAAACAGAAAAAATTCAATCCTTGGTATTTCTGGTTTAGAATTTTCACCTACCAACAGAAAGTTTTATTAAAGAGCTTCTAAATGCTCCAGGACTTTGGAAACAAGGTCACATTGAGTTCTTCTTCAGCTCAATTGCATTCATTGCATTTGTCGGGGTCTAAAAATTATGATCTATTTAGGAGATGCATCTATTGTGCTGCTTTCTCTCGTAGAAAAGAAGATAATTAAGGGCTATTTTATTGCTTCAAAACGTCTAAACTTAAATATATATTACTGTCGTTCAGATTTTACAATCGTATTTCTCGGTGAGTAATGCACACCTGTAAAAAGAAGTGACCTGTCGCCTCTTGTGGGTGCCTATGCGCCGAGAAATAGAAAGGTATGTAAGGTAGAGAGTTGCCTCAGGTTGAAAATACATGCTGGCCAGCGCATACTTTCAACAGCACTAATGAAGAAATATTAGGGTGTGCACCTGTACGTGCTGCAATACACCGTGTAAATAACCCCTAAGGTATGATCATTGGATTAGCGTGTAATTGCAAGCTGTATCCATGGAGACACATATATCTGCATGGGAGCTGTATGTAACTTACTCTTAAGTCCAGTAGGTCTCAGTTATAAAGACTATCTAGTAGTATGTTCACATGGAACATGTTCTATCTTCCGCCGGACGGCCGGTGGCTTCAGCAGAAAAAGACTACAGCACGGATTTTCCATTGAAGTCTACACAGTGCTCGGTAGTCGGATTTTTAGCAGATTCAAAATGCTGAATCCGCTGAAAATCCTACAAGAGTCCAAAGCTGTGTAGACCTAGCCTTAGACGCTGAATAGTCAGCGTTCAAATCAGCCATGTGAACATACCCTAAGGCTATGTTCACACGGCTTATCCATGGCGTAATTGCGGGGATGGATTTCGCCCGCAATTACGCCGTGTGCTGTGCAGCGGGGGCGGGGAGGCCGGCAGTGGAAATTCATCATCCACGGCGCGTATCCCGCCGTGAATAATTGACATGTCACTTCTCTCCCCGCTCGCCGTATTTCACAGGCAGGGAAAGGAGATGGAATCCATAGTTCTCTATGAGAACTGTGGATTACCATAATGACTGGGACGGATTTCAGCCGTAATTCGCGCAGTACGGACTGAATTACGGACTGAAATACGTCCCAAAATAAGCCGTGTGAACATAGCCTAAGAGTAAAACTGTCTTGGTTGCTCATAGCAAAAAACACTACATTTTTTTGGCCCACATTCACAGCTCAATGGCTGGTCTAGACTGAACCGAGTAGCAGGCAACTCTGGCCCATATGCTACCTGGGAAAAATTAACAGGTGCAGCTAATTGCTGAGCATGGTCATATCAACCAATCAGAGGTCAGCTTTCTTTTTTACAGACCAGTATAAGAAATTAAAGGGGAGCGCTGATTGGTTGCTATGAACAACAAAGACAGTCTTATTTCTAGTTTTTATAAATGAGGCTTAATTTGCTGAGCCTAAACTGGGTGACAACCAATATTGCCACCATTACACAACCCCCCAGGGCTTGACTCTCAGCTTTTATGAATGAAAAGTATTCCTAGTAATACATCTAAATGCTAATAGTGACCTGTAAAAGCTGGAGAACATCAAACATTGAGTTATAATAGAGGCCAAACTACTTGTTCTACCGGAGTACGTTGAACCCTATAATAAGAAATACTCTAAGGGCTTGTCCCCATTGCAAGGTTTTTCAGTCGCTTTTACAGATGGTTTTTGGATTTGACTGTCAACCTTTTACATTTATTTAAATAGAAAATTCATGCAGCAGTATACACTGCACGGATTTTCCACCAGACGTTTTTTGACACTGTCAACGTTCCTAAAAACTTAGAGCATGTTCATTCTGCCGCCTGGTTTTCGGGCAGAACATGAACATGTGAGTGCGAACGGGTAAGAGTAAATCCGCAAAACGTGGACAGAACCGTCCCCTAAGTGCCAGAAAAAAATACAGAAAATCCGACCGGTATATTGTCTTTGCCGTGGGAACGCACCCTAAATATGCAAACATTTATCTTTACCAGCAGATAGACAAGCACAAATAATTTATTATGATTTTTAGAAAATAAGTGGTCTTTTTAGCTATAAAACTAATTTCTAGCAGCACACAAAGGGAGGAGAATGGTGTACAACAGGTCTGGCCATAGTTGTTTGTAAGATTTTTAAAGAGGTTATCCATGTCATAAAAAATAATAAAATACTCCTGGGGTCACATACAAAAAAACCAGCCTATACTCACCTTCACTCGGTCCTTGGTTCCAGCGTTCCATCTCTCCTTTCTTCTCTTTGCAATCACTTACTTCCGAATGGGGACGTCACCGCTGCAGCTGCTGATTGGCTTTAGTGGTCACATGCCTCTACCTACATCACCATTCGGAGCAGCTCACGTCCGCTTGGAGATGTAAATCAGACATGATATAACGGCTGCAGTCAATCAGCGGCTGCACTAATGATGTCCCTCTTCAAAAGTAGAAGATTATAAGACCAGAGAGACGGGACGTTGGAACCAAGGACCAATCCCAGGAGTATGACAAGAACATCCCTTCTAATAATTATTTTCAAGAAGGCCATTATCTATCAGATTTAGTTTGCATCAAGCTAATCAAATTCTATTTTTTTCCGTTGTAGTCTTAGGTCTGTACTTATTTAGAAGTCTAGTCTAAGGTCTTAATTTTGGGATCCGGTCTGTGGGTAAATTAATTCAGGGTTCTGCTCTAAGATCTTAATCAATATAGGTGCTTGGTCTGGGGTCTGAAACAATATTAGGGTCTAGTACGGGGTCAGATATAATTTAAGGGTCTTGTACGGGATCTGAATTTATTTTGCATGGTCTAGGGTCTGAATTAATTTAGGGTCCCAGTCCACGGTCTGAATATATTTTGCCATCAGGTTTGAGTTCTGACATAATTTAGGGCCCTGGTCAAGGGTTTGAAATTAATTTGCAGTCTGGACATTTTTTTCCCCCTCTGCATTGGTCTGGGGGTCTAAATTATTTTAGGGTTTTGGTATCAATTTATTTAAGGGTCTTGTCTGAGACCTAAACTGATTTCAGAGTTTGATCTGGGTTTTGATGCATTTGGTGCCCTCATCCTGCATTTTCTGTCTATTTCTGTTCTGTTTTACCCACCTTAGGGTTTATTCCTGGAACTCTCCACCGCATAGGGTCACCACAACCTGGAGTTGAAAAGCATGCACTAAGGACCTTGGCATAGAGAGAGAAAGGGCCTGATAATAGTACAGCTAATGTTAGTACTGTGCACCTATGTCTTTACTCTTGCGTCTCTCAATAGATGAGACGAGGAGCAAAAGGGCAGATTGTGGTTACTGCTGCTGGTCACTGAGTTAGGATATGTTTACACGACTTATTTTGGGGCGCATTTCGCTGCGCATGTTGCGGCGTACTGCGGTCTAATACGAGTGAGATGCGCCCCATAATTACGGTAATCCACAGCTCTCATAGAGAACTATGGATTACACCTCCTCTCCCCGCTCGTACAATATGATCATATTGTACGCGCGGGAAGAAAAGTGACATGACAGTCTATGGGGCTGGCGGGCTGCCGAAGCCCCCCATTTCCTCCCCCACCCCCCCCGTGTTGCAGGAGTATGCGTTGATCAGTGTGACTCCCCGAACACCCGGCTTAATTGCGGGGCCTACTGTACGCCCCGCAATTACGCCGTGTGAACGGACCCTTATACAGAGAGGAGTCATGAATCTGTGAGTATTGGAGGAAGTTGGTGTAAGCAGACAGCTAACAAATCTCTTATCATAGGTTAAATGTCTAGGTGTGCACCTGCTACCAATGTAGCAGAGTTTGATTTCACCATGATCTCACAGTCTTTTGCATTATATGATTTAGATCACAACAAAGCTTTCAAAAGGTTGAGATAACGTTCTGTGCTGTAATATCATGGTGTGCTATCTGTCAAGTTTAGCTTTGCTACCTCTGTATTTCCTACTTCACTATTTCCTGGCACTATGTTCAAAGGATGCTTTTACAGATATAAGGGCCCATGCACATGGCTATGATGTGTTCATAGTAGCACAAAGAGTAGCTCCATAGGGAATCTGTTTACCCACTTCGGATGTCTGTATGTGAGAAATAAAACATGGCAAGTTTTTGTTTTCAAAAATATTTACGTAAATTCCATAAGATAAAAACTATGTATAAAATTGGAGGCATTGGAGGAAGAGTATGGTCCCAATGCAGGTTATGGGCTCCACATTATGGATCCATACAATGATGGTGATTATTTCATTATGGCAATATATTATCACTTCTTATGGTTCCAGTGTTACCAAATGCCGCTTTGCTTGCGGAACCTATAAGTATACTCTTAAACTATACATGTCATTGCCCATTTAATATGTTTACCATAAACACATTAAGACCATGCCAATAGATGACCTGTTTGAAAAGACCATGATCTTTTGCATCCATTGGGCTCCCCTTTGAGAGAACCATTTTCAATATATCATCACAGCTGTTTTGGGTGGTGGTTACATAATAGACATTTCATAGTAATTGTATATATTGTCATATCCCATATGCAGTATGTACCAATCTCCCATACATCCATAAATACACCTACCATGTAGTTTTTTTTAAAACCTAAAAACAATCTTACGGCGCTTATTTCATAAAAATATTAAAACTAAAATGTGCCCAAAAAGCAAACTTTTAAATTAAATGTCCCTGGCATTTATTTTGCCCATTATTTGTGTTTAACTATTGTATACAAATTACCAAATCTATTTTTATTTTTTAGATATTTTACTAAAAAGTGGCCATCTAGTAATCTCCAATCTACACCCATTTTTAAAATGTTTAAGACCCTAGCCTCTACAAGGCAATATTTTATATATTGTTTTTTCCCTCATTTTCAGCCTTTAAATAATTATTTTTTTTAACACTCTCCCATCACTTTAGGTTTTGTCCAGACCCCAGCCACGGTTTTTCTTGGCCCATCCAATGTTATTATTACAATTTCCCCAACCAAAATTTAATGGTAAATTGTCTGTGGGTTGGCCTGAAAATCTCCCCATCTAAATCCAAATAGAAATTGATTAACAGGTCCAATTCAAATGGGCAAGAGGTTCAAATCCGTGCTAACCGACACATAATTTGTGGACAATTAAGACCCTATCCCTCATTTTTTTCAATTAAAAAAGAGGGCCATCAATTAGTTTTCCATTTGTTATAATTATTAATTTATAAATTTTTTGGTGGGGTATAAAAATAATTACAACAAGCAGAAAATAAGTCAAAAGAAGCAATCCCACTTCAAAAAAACCTGCCATTCAACCCCTGAAAATTTCTGGGTTTGTAAACCTGGTTTTGGTAAGGATTTTATCCCCCTTTTTGGTTTTTAAGGCCAGATATCCAAGTAAATACTGGCCTTCACTTTTTATAACATACAATGCCTAGAAAATTAATTGTAATATATTTTCCAATCCCAAAAATTGGGATGGGCGTCCCCAAACAATTTTTATTATGTTTTTTATAGTAACAGCTTCAAACTATCACCCCAAAAATTTTCCTGGCTGTTTGTTGGAACTGGGAATTGTTGAGAAATTTTTTTTTTCACTAAAAGGACACGTAGATTTCAGAAGGCCATATGGTAAGCCTGCCTTTATCTTTCTTCTCTTTTCTGGCCATTATACCCATTAACATGCATAATAACTAGAATTTTATTTTTAGTTTTTAAAACCCATGCATAACAGCATTGGAGGAAAAGGAAAAGGAGTTTCTGATTTGTATTTTTTTATTTTATAAGAATTTCTTAAAGGCCCTAAGTTCACTTTTTGTTTTTTTTTTCATCACATATATTACAATTTTTTTTAGATCGTTTGGTATGACTTTTATTTTTTTTTTTTTCATACCCTCATTCTTTTGCCCTTCTGGGAAGTTTTCCTGAGAAAGCAACTTGAAAAGGCACCCCCCCTGATGTGGGATGGAAAGGAACCACTAAAAATGTGGGGGTAAAAATTTCCCTGAAGCAATTTGCCAACCAGTTTTTGGCCCCTTCTTATAATTTTTTCATCCCTTATTATTATTTTTGCAAACATGTACATACGTTTTTTTTGTTAAAAAAAATACACTATATAAGAATAAATGCATACGCAATGTTTTTTTTCCCTCTACTAATATCTGGAGCATAAAAACATACAAAAAAACCCTTTTACCTGTTTTTTTTTTTTTTTTTTTTTTTTAGGGGCCCAATTAAGAACCAAAATTTTTTTTTTATTTTTTTATATTTTGAACAAAATGTTTCCCCCAGAATAAAATGAGAGGGTTTTTTTTTTTTTTAGGCAGAATTTTGTTTCCCTATTACATTTTTCTGCCAAAGTTTTAATAAAAGTTTCCCAAAAAATTAATTTCATTTTAAGTAAAATTTGCTCGGTAGCATTTAGGTGTACCCCCCATTTTTAAAAACTTTGTATGACACGGGTCCAAAACCGTTTTGGATTTTACCCATATCACAAGCCTATTTTCTACACAATTGGATTGGTAAAGAATTTTTGGTCCATTTCCCTCCTGAAACAGAACCTGGTGTAAACCTGAGTGCCCAATGATTTTTTTTTGTTTTGTTCAAGGTCAACCCTTTGCTCAGCACCTGTGCCTTTTTTTCAGCTTTGGTGCCCATACATTTTTTTTTTCCAATAGGAATTTAGGAAGACCAATGGTCTTTGTGAATGGCTGCTCCCCCCCAAAAAAACCCCATTGACTGGGTTATTTTTTAAATCCTTTTAAGTTCACTTTATTTTTTTTAACACCAGTTTTTTTTTTTGGCAAAAAAGTATGCTTTCGGTCATTGTTCCCCATTTTTTTGGTAAAAACCCCCAATTTATCTATACAAAGGAATTAACTTTTCCCCCTGTCCCCCTGATTTGACTTGATAAAAGGATTTTTTTTTTTTTTGAAGCTCGATTACGTTTTGGCTTTTAATACGACCATCCCGGTGGCGATAGTCGATAGTTTTTTTTTTTGGGCCCACCATCCGATAAAGGTTGTTTCCGATAGTGTAGGCATTCGATTAAATGAGCTATGACCAATATAAAAGTTCTTATGGGAGAGCAACAAAACACCCTTTTTCATTTTCTCCTTACAACCCAAAACAGGGCCTTGGAGAGAGCCCACCTGGAATTTAAAACAGCCCACAACATCAAATGGAAAATACCTGCTACAATCTTTTAGGCACAAACAACTTTAGGCCTTATAAAAAGCCCCAACATAAAAAAATAAGTTCCACAACCATCACCAATCCACTATCACCCCTGTTCCCTTGTTCACCAACAGCAAAATGGACCCTAAAGGCCCATGTATTTTTCCCCAACAGAACGGCCCTTAAAAATGCCCTTAATTTTCGGTCCCCGTAAAATTACCGCGCCGAAGTGCACCCGCCCAATTAACGGGCCTCGTGAAAAACCGGCCCAATTTCATTTTTAACGTAAATTCCAACAGTTTTCTCATAGAAGAAACTATGGGATTTTTTACGTCTCCCGCTCTTCCCCACCCCCGCCCCCCCCCAGGAAATCCCCTGCCCGGTCGGGGGGGAGATAAATTTTCAACCTGTCCCCCCCACTTTTTACCCCTAGCGGACGGTATACGCGCCCTCTTAGCAAAGGATTATGGCCCCCCCCATATGGGCCCGGATCCCGGAAGGTATTTTTGGGCCTCCCCCCCTGCTTTTACCCTTCTCTCCCCCCGCCCATCTATGCCACCCGCCCCGCCCCCGTCCACACGGCGTAATTTTGGCGGGGCCGTAAAAATTTAACGTCCCGCCCAATTAAAATCCCGAGGGAACATAAATGCCCCTAAAAACCCTGCAATCACCAACAAATTAAAAACGGTGCCCAGAAGGCAAAGTATATTTGAAAACCATCATTTTATACTTGAAAAACTGGACCATTGAAATATCCCCCCCTACATCCCTGGAACGCGAGCAATAACCCCCTTAAAACCCTATTCCTACCCCACAGATTTAAAAAAGTGCCTGAAGAAAAGTAAAAGTCCCACCTTTTTCAACCCACCATTTTTTTTAGGTTGAACTGGAATGAACAAAACCCCTGGTTCCCCTGGGGACCGCAATAAAAGCATGACCCCTAAAAAAACCTGTCCACCCCCCCCACCCCTGGACCCCCACAGATTAAAAAGTGGCCGGAAAAAAAGGAGTCCCTTTTTCACACCACCAAATTTTTTAGTTGAATCAACTGGAACAGTGAATATTCCCCTTGTTTCCCCCCCCCTCTGGAAAAACGCAGCATTGAAAGGCCCCCCCCAAAACCTGCAATTGAACCCCCAGAAATTAAAAAAGTGCCCGGAAAAAAAGGAGTCCCCCCCTTTCAACCACCATTTTTTTTTTAGTTTGTTATTGAAAATTGGAAACAATGACTATACCTGATGTCCCACCCTGGGAAACCGCATTATATGACCCATTAAACCTGTTCTGAAACCCCCCTCAAAGAATTTACAAAAAGTGCCAGAAAAAAGGAGTTCATTTTTTTTCAAACCTACCATTATTAATAGTTGAAACTGGGACACTAACTTAATAATCTAGTACGCCCTGGTAAAACCGCAGAATGAAACCCATTAAACCCCAGGTCCATGAAACCCACAAAGATTAAAAAGTGCCCCGGAAAATAGGAGTCTTATACCCAAAACCCCCATTTTTTTGTTTTTTTTTAGTTTGATAAACCCTGTGGAACATTTGAACCTAGAAACTGTCCCCCCTCCTGGACCCCGCCAGTAAATGACCTTTTAAACCTGTCCCCCCCCCCCCCCCCCCCCCCCCCCCCCTGAACACCCCAGGAAAAATTAAAAAAAAAGTGCCCAGAAAAAAAAGGAAGTGTTCCCCCCCCCCCCCCCTATTTCAACCACCATTTTTTAGTTTATTGAACTGGGAAACATAGGAACCCAAAACCCCTTTCCCCCCCCCCTGGACCCCGCAAAAATCAAATGACCCTATAAAAACCTTCCTGACCCTACAATTAAAAATTGTGTGGGCCCTTGAAAAAAGAGAGTCCCCCTTTTTTTCCCTTTTTTCCCCCAAACCACCATTTTTTAAGTTTTGAAACCTGGGGAACATATACTGTCCCTGGTCCCCCCCTGGGCCCCCCAACAGTAAAAAAGAAACCCAAAATTAAAAACCCCTGTCCCTGACCCCCCCAATTAAAAAAGTGGCCCGGAAAAAGGAAGTCCTTTTCAACCAAACCATTATAAAGTTTTTGAACTGAAAAGCATTGACCTATAAAAACCCTGTCCCCTGGTGCCTACAGCAAGACCCAGGCCTAGTTTTTTTTACAGTTGGGGTGCCCGGTGAGACCCCCCCCAGGGCCCCGGGCCCCCGTCCCTGTTCCCCATCCTATTAACTACGCAGGTTTTAAAAATGTCCTGGAATTTGACCGGAAAGCAACGAAAACTGGTCCCCGGTGCAGAAAGCAAGAGTGCGAAAAGCGGAAAGTGTGGGATAACTACCCAGCCTTCCCCTCAGTAAAACACAGTTCCCCCAAGAACCTTGGGGTTAAGCCGGCATTGCCCCCTCCTTAAATGAAGTGGCGGAACCTAATTGAATCTTTCATCTTTTGGGAAATAACCTGGGGTGGTGATTTAAACGATCCCTGGTTTCCACCCAGGTGCCCCCTTATATTGTTTTCCTTGGCAATTTCTTTTTTTCTCATTATTTTTTCTCACGTGGGCCCCTTGATGAAAATTTGTCCCCTCCCTGAAGACTTTTTTTTTTTTTTTTTTTTCTCTGTCCCCCCGTGCCTCCATACTCCATGGTCCCTCTAATAAACCTACATTTCTGGTTCGTCAAGTTTTTCCTTTTAACCTCCCCCCTTGTACAATTTCCAAGAGAAATAAATTTTTTTTTTTTAACCAGCTATTTTTATGTTACATGCAAAAAGTTTTTTTTGTTTTTAGAGTTTAAAATTGTCTAGTAACAATATTTTTTTTAAAATAGAAATGAATCCCACCAATGTTCCTTTGTTTTTTCCCTTCTTTTTTTTTGTTTTTTTAATTGTATTTTTTAAAATTGGGTTTTTGTCTCCCAATACAGGGGAATTGTTACCTAATTGGTTAAAGATTTTCTTTGCAAAAACAAGTCCCATTTTTTTGCAAACATGTTGGTTTCCCCCATTAAACAGTGTCCCTACCTATTTCCCCTGTTTTTCTGAACAGCACCGATCACCCTTTACCCACTCCCTTTTGACAATTGTGGAAGAAAACCAAAATGTCTGTTTTAGAAAAACAAAACATTTTTTTTATAATAGTGAAACCTGTTAAAAGTAAAAGCTGGGCAAATTTCAAAAGCAAACAATTGCCCCCAAAAAAATTCAAAGCAGAAGGGGACCCTTGGGATCCACTTTATTTGGGGACAATATGTGAAAGAACAAATTTGTCATGTTTTTTTTAGAAACAACATTTATTTTTTTTTTATAAGTAGAAAAAAACCCTGAGTTAAAATAAAAAAAATTAGCTGCAAAATTTTCCCCAAAAGCAAAAATGCCCCCCCCCCCCCAAAAAAATACAAAGCAATGATAACCCCCCTTGAGCGTGCCACCTTTTTGGACCAATTGTGAAGAAACAAATTGTCGAATTGTTTAGATAACAACCATTTTTTTTTTTTTTTTTTTTTTTATTAATAGAACCTTGTAATAAATTGCTGGCATGTTTCCCAACGCAATTCACAGCCACTGTTATTAAAAAATGTTGGTAGGTGAAAAAAGAAAAAAAATGCCCACTTTGCAAGCCACATAAATCTGATACTTTTTTTTTTTCCAAAGGAAACCCATGATATGGTTTTTTTTTTAGCCTCTTGTATTCTCCACATCCTTTTTACATTTGAACCCCCAAAAAAATTTAAAATAAAATAATGAACTTATCTTCCTCAGATCCCCACTTATTAAAAAATTGTGGGAAGGGGGAAGAAAAATGCCCAAACTTTTAAAAGCCCCACAATTTTATTCTGTTTTTTTTTTTCCCCCAAAGGTGAAAAACTCATAATTAATTAGGCTAGTATCCCTCACAGGCAATTGAAACCCTCAAAACGCATTGGACCAATGCCCGAAAAAACTTCCCCCCTTAAGAAAAAGTAGAGTAAAATGGGAATACGCGGTGTTTTTTTTTGTACAAAAAACCTTTCCTGTCCCCTTTTTTACAGTCACCCCCCCCCCTCCTCACAGCAAAACAAACCCAAGCAAAAATTAGAAACCTGGTTTTTTGTTGGAAAAGAGATAAAAATTTTTGGCAGAAGAAAATGATCAAGTTTTTAAAAAACATTTTTCAAGAGGAACCCATTTTTTCTCTGTTATTTTTTGAAGAGGAATGGTGGGAAATTATAAACCTGTCAAAACCTAATCAGCGACCTCGGCAATTTTGGGGGGCCACAACATTCATCCATAGATTTTCCCTAAGGCCCTTGTTTTTCCAATTCCCTTGGATTGAAAAGTCCGCAAAAAAAAAACGATCCCACATATTTAATTACTTGTGGAAACCAGATTGCCGTTTTTGTCCCCCCCTGTTTAATTGGAACTCCTCCAGCTTGTGGCTGGGAAAGGTCCGGGACTCAGATAATGACGCGGCTGCTTTGGGGGCAAGGACAACACCTCTATGGCTGACGAAAGCCAGCCTCAAATGCCCATTCCCTTCCATTTTGATACCAGAAAGTCTATTTGGGTTCCGAACAAGCATAACAAAAAAACATCGGTTGGGTTTTTTGATACCCCCGCAGATAGTCCCACCCCGTTTGCCACCCATGAAATTTTCATTTAAGCTTGATCGTTCCTTTGTTTTTTTGGAATGGTTTTTTGTTGGCCCTGCAAAATTGCAAAATGCGTTTTTTTGGTGAGGTTTGGTTAAAACAAAAGATTTTGCCCAGAAGGTCCAACCCATTAGGCCTTTCCTGCCAACCTTTTTGCCCGCTTTGGGGCCCCCCCCTGCCCCCGCTACCGCCCTAACTTGGCAAACTCCCACTGCCCGTTTTTCCCCCAATAACCGTCCGCTGGGATGTTTTTTATGTTTCCCACCCGTGAACCCATATTTTTTGGGGAACCGTTGAAAAAAAAACAGACCCACAGACAGATGGTCCCCCTTCCCAGTTTTTTGATTTCAATCAGCAAAGGTACCCCTCCCCCATTTCCTGCAATTATTACTTTAAAAAAAAACTCTCTATAATTTAGGGTGGGTTGGAAAGGAAAGTGCCTCCCTGAGGTTTTTGTTTTTTTTTGTAACCGGATTCCCCCATGAGGTGTGGGCCCCACCCAGTAAACAGTTTTTTATGTTTTTTTTTTCATTTTTTTGGAAAAATGGCCTTAATGCAATATCAGTTTGGAAAATAAATGGAGCAACCAAGCAAACTCCATGTGTAAATGATTGAGCCTTGAAATTCCCCCAACCTCCTGGTTCGAGGCCAAAACTACAAACCTGATTCTTCTTCCCGCCTCAAAATTTTCCTCCACGCTCTTTTTTCCAAGGCAGGGGACGTTTCGGTAAAACTTCGGTTTGGGTCCACCTAGAAGAACCTTCCTCCTCCCTCCTTCCCCCTCCTCCCCCCGCCTGCCTCCCGGACACCAGCTCAACACACCCTTTGGACTTGGCCTTAAGATGGATGCCTAACCCAGAGAGCTGGAACCGGCGCCACCCTTTGCCACTAGCACTTGGACCCCGAACCACCAAGGCCCCCCCCTAACGAGAGAAAACCGATGAAAAATTTGGTAGAAAAACTGTTTCCCCCGGGCCTTGTGGGATTTGAACGGAGAAGAAAATGCTCCGTGTCCCCCGCATCCAGTTTGGTTCCCCCCCCCGTTCCCTTCCCCTCCCTCCTTGCTGGCCCGGAACACAGTTTTTTGTTTTTTTTTCAGAGTGGGGGTTCCCCCTCCCAACATCCGTTTTTTTCCAAAAAAACTAAAGATCACCACAAAAGCCCCCCTTCCATGCTGACCAAGGCCCATTGTCCCCCCGCACTGAACCATTTTTTTGGGTGAGGCCCTTCCCTTTTCAAAACCTGGCCAAGGATTTGGTTGGGGGCCCAAGAAGCACTTCAACCTGCCCCCCACTCTCCGGTTTTGCCCTCAACACCCTCCCGAGGTTTCCCCCGCACTGCCATTTTGCTTATGTTCCAGGCCCCATGTTTGTACCCCACTTCTTAAAACTGCCGTAATGGCCATTTTCCCCCTTGCCCTTGCCACAAATTCCGTCTGGGACAATAAGGAGGGGGTGGAAAAATTTCCATCCGTGTTTGTCCAGAAACCGTTCCCCCCAACAAATTGAAAAACGTTTTTTTTTGAAACGGGGAAGGCCGAGCTACCCCGCTAGCAACACAAGCCAGTCGGTAAAAACGGAAAAAGGCAAGGGGTGCGAACGGCGGAAGTGGACGAAACTTTAGACCTTCCGAGCCTTCCCCTGCAGCAGGCAGTTCCCCCAGACCCGGGTAAAGCCTCCTTTTTGAATAAATTTCTTGGAACGACAAGTTTCCATGACATGTTTTTTGGGGGGGGCCAGGCAAAAATGGATGTGCCCATCCCATTCCCTAACCATTTAATAGGCGGCCAGCAAAAGAATTTTTTTCCGTCCCCTTTTTTTTTTATCGCAACACCACCCTAGGGCCGGCACAACCAAGGGTTTTTTTTCTTGGCGAACCCATCCAAGCGCTCGGTTCCCTTGTTTTTTTTTGCAGAGAGGCCCCCCCCCGTTCCCACTATGCATCCTGCCTGTGGTTGGTTGAAAACCGTCCCCCTCCCAAAACAAGAATTAATTTTTCAACAAAGCTAGGCCCTGGTTATCCTCCTTGGGCAAACAACGTGGAAAATTTGCCCCCACCAGAGGAACCCCTGGTGTAAGAACCCTGCAAAAAACCACCCCTGGGCCGGTTTTTTGAAAGAGCCATCGCCCCCGAGCCCCCTGAAAAAGGAGGCCCCACCCGTCATCCCCCCCCCAGGGGACATCAACCCATCTCCACCCAGTGGAAGCCCTTTTCCCCCCCCCCCACAGAGATAAAAGCGGCCCCTTTGCCGTGCTTCTAAGTCCCAATGTGGGGTCGGTGTGTCATTATATGGAACTTTTTTTTCCCCCGGCCCACGGAATTGCTACAACGCGCATTTTGAAAATTTTTTAGATGACACCGGTGGGCTGGCCCCCGGGCAAAGGGGGACGTCTTTTTCTTGGGCAAAGAAAATGCCCCTGCTCGGCTAATCCTGGGTAAATTGGTGGGGCAGGCGGAAGGGCCCCATGGACGTGGCCGGAACCCCCATCTGGTGGTCCAACCCAGAAAGCGGAAAAGGCAAAACATTTTTTTCCAAGGAAACCAAAAAGCCTGGGGCAATTCCCGACATTCGGCTTTTTTTTTTTTGGCTTTTTGGGATGGTGTTTTTTTTATTTTGGGGATTAAAGTGGGGGAATTCCCTTCTGCCTCCCCAAAACCTGGAAAGACAGAAAGGCCTGGCTGCCCCTTAGGAAACTGGCCCCCGCTTTAACCGGCGTTGCGGTCGTCATACCCTGGCAGAAAAAAGGGAAAGTAGTATGGTTCCACTGGTGGTGCCTGGGTGGGTAACTCGGGCGAAAAACGCCTGTGGAGGCCTTGAAGCCGCCATAGGCTGAATCCCTTTTTATCAATGACCACCCCTGAAGAACCATAGGTCACTGAAAGGGAACGCTTTGGTGTGGTGGCGGAGGGAGGCGGAGAAAACAGATGGTGTGACCCCAAGTTGGTTTTTTTTTGGAGGCCCCGGCCTTCGTTCCCCCCCCCCCCCCCTGGCCCTTTTTTATTGGCCAAGTGGGTTTTTTGTAGCCTTCCCCATTTTTATTCAACTCCTGCCCATTTTCGCTGCATGGGTTACCACTAGACATTGTTTTGGTGGTGAGGTTTTTTTAACCCACCTAAAAGGGTTTTCTTTGCCCTCTACTTTTTTTAATGCGTTTTTATACGGCCAAATGCGGCATATAAAATGACAATCGCTGTGTGAAAATCAAGGCCTTTTGGTCCCCCCAAAGAAGGCCCATGCCTTGGGTGATAGGTCCCCCTGGACCCTTTTATTTTTTTTCCGGCCGATAAAGCCAAGGAGGCCTGGGGTTTTTTTTGCGCCCTGAACCGTGGCTGGCCGGAAAAATCAATATTTCAGCGGAAAACTTTTTCTGCGACCCCCCTCCATCACCCCCCCCCCTCCCCCTTTTTTTTTTTTGAGGGCGGGAAAAAAACCCTTAACAGAATCATCACACTACCCCCATTCATCCTTCCCTCACCCCTCGTTCCCAGTGAATTGAAAAAAGCGCACGCAAGCAAATTCTGGCTGAAAAAAGGAACCCACGATAAGAATCCGCAATGTCGTTCCTTTCCCCCATCATCATCAACCACAAGGTGACATCGTCCCCCGTTCCCTGCACATTCTGGGCCCACCGGAGGCTTGCGTGCTACAAGCAAGAGGGAACCCCTGTGCAAAAGCGTTACCACCCGAACCGCATCCGGTGAAATTTTTTTTGACGTATTTGGACCGGCCCCCCCTTCCTTCCCTTCCTCCTCTGATGGCGCCATCAGTTAACTTTGTGTGCCCTCTGTACCAGGAAGCAGAGAAAAATCATCCCTTCATTGGCACCTCCTTGATCTTGTTAACAAAAATGCCCCTTCTGACCCAAAACCGCATTCTTTTGACCCCATCAAAAGGAGGTCCCCCTTTTCAGAAAAATTGGATTATCCCCACAGTGGTTGGGTTACAACACAAAACAGTTTGGAACCATTTTGGGCTGCCTTTTTTTTTCATGGGTTTGGGAAAAAAACTGATTGGCCCCCTGGAATTGAATAGCCCCTGAAAACACAGTTTTTTTTTGGGCCGAGACTTGGAGGACGAGGAAAGGTTAAAAGAACTGCTGGATGCAGGTTTTTTTTTGCAATTTAAACCCAAAACTGAAAGGAACCAGATTTTTTGGCACGACGCTGTTTTTTTTTCGTTTACTTAGATTCACCAGGGCCCCTGGAACCCCGCCTGCGCAGACAGGCCTGAATACGGTCCCCCCCCCCCCCCTATGCAAAAAACCTGAAAATTGATCCGCTGGCCCCCAATCGTGGGGGTTTTTTTGTCCCACCCCCCCCCCCCCCCCGCCAGCCCCGCTTGGAAGAATCCCCCCTATTCCTCTACCGTAACCTCCCCTAAACCTCCATGTCCCCTAACCCCCCACCTTCCTTATTTTTGGCGCTCTTTATACCACCTGAAAAATTTATCGCTCCATGGTTTTACAGAAATTATACAAAAATTTGAAGAATGATAAAAAATCGGAAAGTTTTTTTTGGAAAAAGTCCCCCCCCCCCCCCCTTCTTAATTAAAATACTGCAAATCAAAAACAGGCTATTACTCAAATCAAAAACAAAATTTCTATGGATTTCAAATAAACTTTTGCAAAAAAGAAATCCTATCAAGTTTCCCAACAAAGCCCCTTGGGGCCCCTTGACGCCCGAAAAGTGGGGAAAAGAACACTATCTGAAAAAATGTTTTTTTTTTTTTTCGATAAAAATATAGTTATTTTTTTTTTTGGCAACCCATGTTTTTTCCCAATTTCCACCGTGGTAAAACTTACACAATTTGCCCCCTGGAATTTCAATAATTTTAACCTCTTGCAAAGGTGGCTTCTATCAAAACAAATTTTTCTGGGACTGGGGCAAAAATGCCAAAAAACACGTAATCGAAAAATGTATTTCGGATAAATAAAAAGGGTATTTTTTTTTTTGGCACCTATTCAATTCAACCCTGTTGGTGTCCCCCTAACAAAAATGGCATGAAATTCAAATTAACTGCAAAGTAGAATTCTTATTTCCCCAAACAAAAGCTGGGCCCCAGGGCGCCCCAAAGTGAAAAAAAAAACCAACGTAAAAATATCTGGAAATGTTAAAATTCGGTATTAAATAAAAAGGTATTTAATTTTTTTTTTTTTTTTTTTTTGGCACCTAATCAATTCACCTGTTGGTGAAAACTAAAAAAAATTTGGCCCAAGTAATTCACATTTTAAAGTTTTGCAAAGGAGCCCCCCTCAAGGAACCAAAGCTGGGTAAAAGTGGGGACCGCCAAAGTGGGAAATAAATACGTATTCCTGGTAATTTGGTAATTTCCGGAATTAATAAAAGGTATTTTATTTTGGCACCTATCAAATTCCCACCAACGTGGGGGTAACTACAACAAAATTATGGGCCTATTTTTCCAAATTTTTTAACTTGCAATGTGGGCTTCTATCAACAAAATTTTCCTGGGAAAACCTGGGCCCGCAACATTGGCAAAAAAACACCGTATCCTGTTTTAAATGTAAATTCAGAAAAATAAAAAAAGGTATTTTTTTTTTTTTTGGGCACCCTATTCACATTTTCAACCCTGTTTGGTGACTAAAAAAAAATTTGGCAAAAGTAATTTCCACATTTTAAGTGCAAGGTGGGCCCCTCAATGAAGAAAGAAAAAAAAGCTTTAAGTGCACCAAAGACCCAAAAAAAACACGTAATATCCTGTACTGGGTATTTTTTTTTGGATTTAATAAAAAAGGTAAATTTTTTTTTTGCACCTAAAACAAATGTTCAACCGCTGTGGTTAACTCTACAAATTGCCCCTGGGAAATTCCAAAAAAATTTAACTTGCAAGTTGGCCTTTCCTATCAACAAATCCTGGACTGTTCAAAAGTTCAAAAAAAACACTTAATCCTGTAATGTTTATTCCCGGATAATAAAAAGGTTATTTTTTTTTTTTTGTCACCCTAAAATCAATTCTCCCTTAGTTGATTTGGACCTACTAAAAAAAATTTATGGCAGTATTCCACATTTTTAAGTGCAAGTGTTCCCCTCATGAAACCCAAAGCTGGTTTTTTAGTGGGGGCGCCAAAAGTCCCCCAAAAAAACACGTAAAATCTGAAAAAATTTTAATTCCCGGAATAAACAAATGTATTTGTTTTGGCACTATTATCAACCCATATTGCCTTGACTTGCCCCTGGAAAAAATCTAAAATTTTTAAGTAAACCAAGGTTGGGGATATATCACCAAAGGGGTGGGGAAAATTGTGGAAAAATTGAAAATGAAATACACCTATCTGAAAAATGTAATACCTGGGATAAATTAAAAGGTGGGAGTTTTTTTTTTTTGCACCTAAAACAAAGAGACCTGCCAGTTTTTATACTAGAGAAATATGGGGTTATCCTTATAAAGTTTCCCACAAGGCTGCCCCAATATCCAAAAGGTAAAAATTTTCAATCAGCAAACCTGTTTTTTTAATAATAAAAGGAATTTTTGGCAATGGTCCCCCCCCTACACTTAAGTTCCCTTTGGTGGAACTTTTTATTAGTATTCTTTATAAGAGCTTTTGTCCGTGGTTTTCGCCCCGCCGGGGGCCCCGCCTCCCGTCCACCTTCCCCCCCGTGACTTTACAAGGCCAGTAGATTGCCTCCCTTTTTTTTTAAAAATTTCTCTAACCTAAACCTATAATAAAAAAATTACCTTTTCCAATTCCTTTCTAATCCTAAACCCCTGAATTGGATAAGGATCAAACAGCTTTAAATAGTAAGAGGTTTTTTTTTTTTCCCTGCCTGTGAAGGGAAAAATATGAAAAATTTCGCCTGATCTTGTTTTGGACAACAAGCCCAGAAGCGCAACGTCCCCCCTTCTGCCCTCTGAGACCCCCTCTGGAATTAGACCCCAACCTGAGCCCTGAAACAGAAACGCTGTACCTATGTTATAAAAAATAACCCGAGGTTTCCCCCCCCATGTTGAGATATTTTTTGTTTTTTCCTTCCAGCAATTCGCAAACCCCATATACACAAATCCCATCCTGGAAACGTCCCGGCAAACACACATCTCACCCCTGCCCCTCTATTTCCCTGTAATCCTGATATTTGCCTTGGCCCGCCAAAAAAAAATTTAGCAGGAAAGCGCCCCGAAAAAGGCGCAAAAATTTCCTAATAGATTAAAAGCACAGATTTTTTTTTTAACCTAAATTATCCGCATGAAATTTCCTTTAAAAAATCCAAATCACCCTAAAAAAAACCCGTGCCGACTTTAAACTTTTTTGGTCGAATAATAAAAATCGCTCAACAAACTTAGTCCCCCTATGAGATGGGTTATTCATGAGATTACGACATTAAAACTTCTTTTCATCATGAATGCCTATCTATTTTTGTTGAAGTGCACCTTAACATCCCCCCTGCAAGTAAAACAAAATCCCCCAACAAACATTGGATGCTGCCACCACGCTGTGTATTTTACACAGTTTGTGGAAAGGGTTGTTTATTACCTTAGGCCTTTTGCCAAGCTTTACTCCCTTTTTTTCCTCCAAAAACGTAATGAATGTCCAATTGTAATTGGCCAAAAAAACTGTTTTCAATTTTAGTGTTTTTTTTTTTGGTCCCAGAAACCACAGGAACAAAGTCCCCCCCCCCCCCCCCCCCCTCCAAAAATGGGAAGGAGTCCCCCCCCCCCCCTTTGGTTTCCTGTTGGTGCATTTTTGCCAAACAATTAAATCCTGGGCTTTTAAAAATGGTTATTTTTTTTTTTTTTTTTTTTTTCTTTAATTTGGAGTTAAAACGCCTTTTTTTTTTCCAGGCAGAGTGGCCTTTACAGTTCCCCCCATTGGTTTTGATACAGATTTTAATCCCATTTCACTTGGAAAAAAAAGACACAATCATTGACAAGCTTTCCCTTCCGCAGCATCCCTTTACGCGAGTTTCCCTTTTTGCTTTTTGTTTTTCATGGGTTAATAGCCCACGATGTCCAGAACCATAAGCACATTCAACTTCCCTGAGACACCAGATCCCCCCCCGTACCTCCACCTGAGCAAGTTAATGATGACTGGGGAAAACAATTCCTCCAATATTTGGTTATTGTACTTTTCAAATTGTAAAAAAGTTTTGTTTTGTGTAACAGAATGAACAAGTCACCTTCACCGAATCTGAAAAATTAACAACCCAAGGAATGAAACTAGAACCTTTTTATTTGAAAGTCCACATTTTTTCCCTTCTTTCTTTTAAATCCTTTATGGCCCTTAATTTTATTTTAGAGCCTTTTCCCATGATTTTGGTTTACACACAAAGAAAAACCAGGTGGGGGTTATTTTTTTCAGGTGGTTGTGCAAATTAAAAAATACCATCCCCCCAACAGGTGTTGGGGTTGGGTCCTACCTAATTAAAAACACAGATTGTTTTTTTTTTTTTCCCCAATTTAAACCAGAAAGCTTTCCCCAAAAGACATGAACATCCATAATATGGTCTTTGTCCCCCCCCCCCCCCCAAATTTTTGTTTTTTAAAGGTTAAATAGTAATCCCCCTAGGTGTAATGTAAACATTTTTGAACTTTGCATAAAGTAAAATAAAAATTGGCCCTTAAAAAAAAAATTTCTTTCCTCACCCCCTCCAAAATTAATTCTTGGCCCATTTGGGCAATTAAATAATTTTTAGGTTTTTTTTCCTAATTTGACCCTAAAAAAGGGTAAGGTTTATTATTCCCGATTTTTTGTTTTTCATGTTCCAGGTAAGAGAAGAAAAAAACCATTGCAAATTAAGTTAAATCCTTTATTAATATAGTGTATGTATTTTTAAATTTCAACTTAATCCATTACAAAATTATGTGTATGGATCTTTTATTTTTGCAAACTATATAACCAATTTTAACCCTCCTAGTGTAACCAAATACTTAAAGGGGTTTTTTCTTACCATTGAGTGTGGAAAAACAATGCCAAGAAAAAACCACTCGCAGTGCTACCTGGAAAGAGTCTGCTGCCGCTTGGTGCAAGTCCCATCCCTCTGGTTACCTATTTCTAAGGGAGTTTTTTTCTTGAAAGTTAAACAGCCCAAGCGCGGAATTGCCCGTTTTTATTTGTCTTTTTCTGCTTGTTAACTCCCATAGAACAAACATGACAAGGCCCCGTGGGTTTTGAAAGCGACTGGATCTTTCCCAGTCCAGCCGCCCCGGTGGGGGAAGTTTTTTGGGGGGCTCCAATTTTCTTGGAAATAGGTGGGGGGTTTTCCCAAAAGTGTGAACCATACCTTAATCTATAATGGATTGAACAACAACCTAAACTATAATCCCATCCATGTTTTTTAATCATGGCAAAAACCCCCATTTTAAGATTATATTTGATGTATGTGTTGGTTTTTTAGAGAAAGGGTGTTTTTTGTACCCCCTCACCTTATGAAGATTCCAAAAAAAGTTTTTTTTTATTTTTTTTATGAAAATATTGGGGAACCCCCCCAAAAAAATTGCTTAAAGGAATTGAGTAATTGTCCCCCTTGGGTTTCCTATTTTGGCAAAGGATGCTAATGGTTTTTTTTAGAGAATGGGCCTTTTGTTATACCATGTGCATAGGTGGCCAACGGTGATTTTTTAGTTTTTATTTACTGGTTCAAGGGGAAAGCAAATTCCCCTGATCCCCTGCCCACGATTCCGTGCAACAGCCAAAGGAAAAGGCAATTTAAAGAGGAGGGGCCAGGTATGTTGTGTTATTCATGGCAGGCAAGGAGGAGAAAAAGCATGAAGAGGAAACCCATGCCAGAGGGGGTTAGGTTATTTGTATTGGTAAATCCTCTTCAACCTGCTTTTCCATTCCTCCCCTTGCTAATGCCCATTACAACACACAATCCCAGCCCCTCCCTCTTAACTGCCTTTCCCTTTGCATGTTGCACGACCCTTGGGGCAGGAAAACAGAAAAAATTGCCATCCCCCTACCAGGTTAAAACACACACCCCGTTGCTTTAAACCACAATGTTAAACCAAGCCGTTTTTCACTACAAAAACCCAATAAGCACTTTTGGCCAATAGTAAAACCCAAGGACCGTAACATCCTTTAATTTTTTTTGGTCCCCTCCATTATTCAAACCTATAATTCTTTCATAAGTGGGGAGAAAAACAACCCCCTTTTTTAAGGGATCAAAAATGGTTTTCCCCCCCTTAAGTTATTTTTCCCAACGTAAATAGGATAGATTTTCCCCATAAAGGCAAAAAATTTACATTTAAAATAAAACACTGGTTGTTTTTATACCATAGTTTTTTTTTTAAAATATGGCAAAGATCCTATGTGTCTCCATGGATTTTTTTGTTTGCAGACCTACAAAAAACCAATTCCCCCCCGTTTGTTGAGTTTCCCATTTCTTTCCCAAGTGTAACAGGTTATATCCCCTTTCCATCAATCTGGGGAATTGCCTTAGGAAAGAAAAAAAAAAATGTAACCCAAAAAATTTAATAAAATGCTTAAATTCCTTTTTTTGTATTCCCCTTAGCTGCCAAACCCAATTCAAACAAATTTTTTCTGCTTAACAGAAATAAAAAAGAACCAATGTTTTTTATTTTTTTTTTTTTGTTTTTTTTTATAATGGAAATTGCAAGAGCCAGAAACAGTTTTTTTGTTTTTTAAAAATGGGCTCCCTATAATTTTGCTTAAATTCCCCCAAAATCAAACGTACATGAAAAGGTTGTTCCCCTGTACTTAATTTTGCTTTTTTTTTTTAAAAACTAAATAATAAGGTTTTTCTGTGGGTAAATTCTTTAGCAAAAACTTTTTTGTTTAAAAAATGCCCGCCCGCCCCTATTATGCCATTCTTGTAGGTTGGACAAATTCCCACTAACTTTTTAGTGACCAACCTTAGGATGACAGATTTTCCCCCTCTATAGGTTTTTTTATTTGGTCCCCCCCATCAAAGTAAAATTGGTTTTCCCCCCACTGCCCCCTGAATTTTTGTGGGTGTTTACGAACAACTTAAAAACATTTTGGAATTTTTCACTAATGATTGTGGAGAATTGGTAGCGCAACATCTTAATCCTCCCAGAAAAAAGGTAAAACTTGAAAAATTTTCAAAATCTTGTAACCTGACCCCCCCCATCCATGCAATCATTTTTAAATAAGTTATTGGTATTTTTTTTTTTATATCTATGCCGCAAATCCCAGACCATTGTTCATCTCTCTTCCTGGTCCCTATCCATAATTCAAATCAACCCCTATTCTGGAAAAAACATTGTAATAACTATTCCAATCCACTATAAAAATAAAAGACCTATTTAGTACCCAAGGTTTGGGGTCCCCAATTGAATTTCTTTTGCTGCACGTTTTTCCTTTAAGAATAAGTTAAAAGCAAGTTTTTTTACAGGTTAGTAATATGGCCCCTCCCAACAAACAGAAATGTAATCATAAAGCGTGTCAGTATGGTTGGATGTCCCAATTATATTTTGGCCTTGCACCCCCCCAAAATCAAAATCTCCCACATTTTTTTGGTTGTTTAACACCCCCCCACATGACTCAGTTGAATCAATGTAAAAGATGGCGCAATTTTTTGCCGTGGGTAAAAATTAATATGGGTTGGCTTTCCTTGCAAAACTTAAGATCTGTAAAAAACCACCAAACAAAAAAGGAAACCAAACATTAAACAAGCCAAAACCAACATTAACAAACCAATGAAACTCAAAACAAACCTACAAGTCCATTTACAATACTAAAGTTTTTAAAAAAACAAATACAGTCCCCCCTTATAGTGTTTTTTTTACAGGTTAGAAAGGGCGTTTTAAAAAGGTTTTATATATTTTATTATTTTATGCCACAAATGTAATTGTTGAATGTGGGGGGAATTCCTCCCAAAAAATGGGTTACAAATTTAATCACTTTTTTTATAATAAATACAATGTGATTACCCAAAAAAAGTTTGAACCCCTGGGTGAAGTAAGCCATTACAGCCAATTTCCTCCCCCAAGTCCCTCCTTTAGTATTTTTTGGTTTCCCTGACAGTTTACCACCAGGACACAAAACCCAGGACACGTGGTGAAAACAGGACCCCCTGAAATCTAGGCCCGCGCTTAGCGGTGGTTTTTTATTCACATCTTATCTGATTGACAGGGAACATGAAGGAGCATTTGCCAAGGGGGCTAAGGAAGAAAAGGTGCAGTTGGTATAAGGGTCCCCGTCCCCCTGCAGGTTTATTAATAGAATTCCACTAGGGTTTGACATTTTAGATTAATTTTGAGTAAAACAATTGCAAGACGCTCCCACATTTATCATTTTTCTTCCTCACTCTCTGCACCACCCCCCATCCCTCTCACCCCCAGCACAGCCCCCATTTTATTACTCCTCAATGCCCTTTTTTTTCTATTAAATCTTCTCTCCCCTGAGCAATATAAAAAGAAAGTTAAGGAAACATTCCCCACTTCATGGCGCAAAACCCCATTTTAAGACACAACAACAGCAAGTCCCCACTGGGGGAGTCAATTAAATTATAAATGGGGATCCATAGTGTGGGGGTTGTATTAGATGTTAGCGGAAAATTCTAATAAACCATCCAAACAATATATTGTGGTGGGTATTAATTTGAAAACACATTGGCCACAAATTTTTTCCAGACCTCACAGTACTGCCCTCAAATAGGTATTTCTTCCTAGGCATGTTTCGAAAAAAATGCTTTCAAAACCGAAACAATAGCATTTTTCTAAAAAATATAATGTTGTTTTTAAATGTTTTTATATTTTTTATTTTTTTTTTTTTTATCATTAATAAAAATGCAAAGCGGAAAAATTAACAAAAAGTATAAATTTTTAAAAATTGCAAGTTTTTTTTAAATATTTTTTGGTTGGCAACCCACTATTTTGATTGCACCCCTTATTGAAATCCTGGAAAGGTTGGGGATAATATAATATGGCCCCCCTCTCCACCAAACCCTACCTGGGACCCATCAAAACCTGATCCTGGACCTGGGAAAACTTGCATAAAGAGTGAGAAAGGATCTGGAAAAGCAAGCCCCTACAATCTCACTGAAGATCCTGGGGCTATAGTTTCTTTCAAAGATATTTTTGCAAAAACGCTCCCCCTGCATGAAAAGGTTTTTTCCCCCTTTACAAAATCCGGTGGCCATTGGTGCTATTATTTAAATCCAAAGAGTTTGGTTACTACAAACAGGGTTTTGAACAAATTCCCCCCCGTTTTCAGAGTGCAACAAGTCATTTCATGCCCCCAATTTAAAGTAAGGAGCTAACCCTACATGGCCTACAACTCCACCCCCACACCTCCCTCCTGCCCTGAAACAAAATTTTAAAAACCCCAGGATCCTTGTAACCTATGTAAAACCGCTTGCAAAAATGTTTGCCCCCCTCCCCCTACGCTTTTTGTCTTAGGAAAATGGAACAACACCAACACAAGCCTGCAAAATAAGATAAGCAAACCAAAACTAAGGACCCCAGATTTAATTAAGTAGATTTAACATTAATTACCATAAAAAATAATATACATTGTAATTAAACAAAAAAATACCTATAAATAAGCTATAAATCAATTGGGGCGTTCCCCTCTAAATTATTAATGTGTGATCCCCATAACAACTGATCCCCCACAAAATGTTTTAGCTAAGCAAGCAAGCAAAAATATTTTCCATCAAACTGTATTTACTGAAAAAACAAGAAGCAAATATTTGTTCCCCAATGAAACTGCATATATAAAGATCATAATAATACTGGCCACCCTCATGACCGCACCATATCAAAAACCAAACCCACATAGATGCCTGAACCATACCACACATCAATGAAAAACCCACAATATCAACCAAACCCACAAAGTTGGGGGACCTGAAAATTTAAATATAATTATTTTTTCCTGTTACAGATTTTTTTTTATATACCCTGCATAATAAACCCAATTTTAAATACTACCCAACTTATCACCGATAATTTACCCATAAGTTGGACCCCATATAGTGGTAGATACCAGTAAGTTTTGCGCAAACATGAAAAAGGATTTATAGTGCAAAAAAAAATTAACAATGCAGGGAACTAAACCATAAGAATGTCCATCACCCTATGATGATGGTTTTTTTTATTTCTCTTTCCCCCCCCTACCCGTTTTACTTCCATTTTGGTCACCCAGGCCCCCCCCATCAAAATGATGACTATCCACCCGCCCATGAGAATTTGTCGCCCCTGCAGACTTTTTTTACCCACACAGAACAACTTAAACTACTCAAATATTTTTTTATAAACCTTTCCTTACAATCTCCCCACCCCTCTGTATAACAAACTATCCCTCATATAGTTTGGGTGAATAAGTGGAGGTGGGGTTTTTACACCATGGGGACCGGGTTTGAAAGTTTTGGAAGTGGGGCCTATGGAGTGTATGGGGGAAAAAAGAGGTTAAAGGGGTTTCCCAAAAAAAAAAATGAATTAGGTAAGAGGTTTTTGAAGGTGGCCTATGGTGTTCTTTTATAAGTGGGAGGGGGTGAAGGGGGTTCCTGAAAAGGGAATTGTGGGAGGGGTAAGGAGAACCTAATTGGGTTTTTAAAATTGTGGAGGGTGGGAAGGGGGTTCCCCCAATAAAATGAATAGGTTTGGAGGGGGCTTTTTGTTTTTGAGTTTTAATGTGGAAAGGGTTTGGAGGGGGGTTTCCCCCCCCCCAAAAATTAATCAATGAGTTGAGGGACCCTACGGAAATATAAGGGGGGAGGTAGATGGGTCAATGAAAATATTAAGTTTGAAGGGTAGATGCCGACCTAAAAATGGGAATATAGGTGGAAAGGTTGAAAAACGTTTTATTCATAGGGTTGAATTATTTAAGGAAGGAGGCCTTTATTTAAGTGTGGTTTTTTTTTTTGGCACTAGGGCCCCCCACATAACAACAATTGTTTTTGGGGCGACATGTAAGGAACAGAGAAGTGGAGTTTGTTTTTTTTTAGACTAACCATTTTTTTTTTGTTTTAAGTGTTTTTTTTTTTTTAGTTATCCTACATTTTCCTTTGCCTGTAAAAAATGGGATTCCTTAAAAATAAGTTCCAATATGCCGGCTTGAATCTAATTTTTTTTTTTATTTTTAATAAAATGGATGTTGTCTTGGAGTTTTTATTTAAATAAAGTGTTTTTTTCAGTTCTGTGTTTTTTTATGTTTTTTTTCCAGTGTTGGTAATGGAGGTACCTGAAAGATTCCTCTCCATTAGTAGCGCTGGAGATTGGTGTCAGTCAGTGGTGTTTCTTGTCACACAATGTTGACACTAACCCCCTATCACTACTACTCAAGTGCCTAACTCCCATCAAGGGTGCTAGAACGATCTGGGTAACTGTCAGAAGCAATCCCTCTAATGTGAAGATCTGCTTCCAGGGCAACTGTGGAATGGTATTTTTAGGGTGGGAAGGAACCATATCCATGGAAAGTTCCCATCCTAATAGTATTAGCCTGCAGCTGATGTTTTTTCTTTGGCTGGTTAAAAAAAAAAGGGCAGGGGACCCTATATTTACTGTTTAATTATTTCCAGGAGAAACCCCCCCCTCCCAAAGAAAGATGTAGGGTACCCTTCTTTTTCATAGCCAGCCATGGTGAAACCAGAAGCTGCAGGGTGGGAAGTTCTATGAATATAGGTACTTCCAAAAATACAAGCCGGTAGCCACCCTAGAAGCTGACCTTTGCATTAGAGGGTTCCCCCTCTGACGGCAACCTGGCTCTTCCCAGCATCCCTGGTGCCTTGGATACTGGGGTAATAGTGAGAGGGTGTTAGTATCAGCCTTGGGTAACAAGACACACCGCTGGCTGACACCAAGCCCTAGTGATAGTAATAGAGAGGCATTTGTCAAACAGCTCCATTACCAATACGTTACAAAAAACGCTAAAAAAAAACCCCAACACAGAACGGAAAATAAACACTTTATTTAAATAAACACTATCCCTCGTTGAGCATTTTATTAAAGAAATGGCTTCAACGCTGGGTTGTCATCCAGCTTTCCCAGTGGGAGATGTTGCGTGACATTCCTCACAACAGGCTCTCAGAAAAGCTGGGTACTTACTGTGGGAGATAGAGCACCACACAGCTTTTCCGTATGCAGGATAGCCTGTAGAGCACCCAGGAAAGCTGGGTGACAACCCATCCCCGCAGCAGGCTATGATAGGAAAGGAGGTTGTTTTGAGGGATGGGATGTCACACAACTTTCCGGGATGCTGAATAACATTCCCTAAAGTAGGCACCCAGGAAAGCTGTATGCCTGTTGTGTGTGATGGGGAATTGGGAGGTATGCAACCTGTACCTCTCCCCATTACCCAGCCAATCCTCATGTGTCACCACTCAAACCCCAACCTCTACCAAGCAGCAGAGCGGAAACAAATGTGGGGACAAAGGTGAGTATGATTTTTTTTATTCTGTTCTAGCAGCATCTGCTTAAATTTTTTTTTAAACTTTAGAAGAAGTAGAAGGTGGCACTCACCGATTGCAAAGACATTAATCCTTTATTCCGAACTGCAGCATAAATAACAGACAGGGAAGGGTGGCATGTAAAACCTACGTTTGTTTCGCGTGTAAACATGCTTTCTCAAGGCTTTTTTTTAAAATGAGAACTGAATAAACCCTTTAACTTTTTGTTCAGTTCCCAGCTTATGTTCATACTATGGCTTCATGAAAGGCTGCAGCATTTCAGAGTAAATCATAACTGATCAAAATGAGCGAGACTGTCCTGTACCTATAATGTTCCCTGTATGGGCAACATAAAACCAATGTCAGATTTCCAAAAACAACTGCATACGGATATTACCCTTTGTAAAACTCAATACCAAGACCTCATTTTTATCAGGCATCAATATGAACCAATGTCTCTAAATTTTTAGGCTTTTCTTGTTGACCACATTGTTATATCTGCTTAATCCTACATCTGTAGAAATCAAGGAATTTAGGTAAGAAAACATCTGTTTTATAAAGCATAATAGAAGTGAGTATAGAAAATCATACTTGAATGCATACTAAAGCATTATAGTAACACTTTATCAGACTAATTTTTATGGAGTAAAATTATTAAAATTGAGTAGATGAAGGGACGTGAGATCTGTTGAAATGTTCTTGGAATGAAATTATTTCTGCAAAAAAAGAAATTGAAAAAATATAGACCAGAGGGAATGAAATAGAGAAACTCCTGGAACGTTTTCATCTGTAACTGTGAAGGATACTAACAAATCAGTTCATACAAAGTACTTATTCTACATTTTCTCCTCTGGTGGTCCGTTCTCCTTCCACAGTCCAAAAACATACTGGTAAGTTAAGATTGCCCTTAGTGTTTGCGCACAGGCATTTAAGCGTGTACCTGCCCACCAGCAGCAGGAAATACTACTGTAATCTGCAGCAGAGAAGGAATTGATGTAAATGTATCATTTCTTTGGGCAATGTTACATAATATTTGCATTATATGAATAAAGATAACACTGAGTAACACTCATTTGTTGCCTTAAAAATTGGAGCCGTTTTTGAGTATGTTTGGGGGGCTGATTCTAAAAATGACCCATTTTTCCCTATCAGCTGTAGTTTTGGAGATCCGGCATTGCCACCTATACTGTACTAAAGAAATGCTGGAAATTCATGTAAAGACATACATTTTAGAACATTTAAAGAACCCAGCAAACAAAAACATGAATGTGCATGCGCAAATTCAATTCATCTACACTACATATCTATAAAGAAATTAATCACAAGAACAACGTAGAATCATGTGATCAACATCTCACAAACTAGAGCTGCTAGAACAATGAATGGGATTATCGGATTCAGCAGCACTCAAATACCCAGAATAAGGTCAAAATCAAGGTCAAAATCAAAGGCATTGAAAAAATGTTTTTGATTCCCCAGTGTAATAATACATATAGTGAAAACTTCATTTATAATAATTTTAGTTCCATAAAGTGGAAAAACTCCGACCCTTCCTTCTTGATCCTGTATGGGGGCCAAGCAGTTGTAATTAACAATTATCATTAGCGAGGACATCTGCTGGCGGGCTCCAGCACTGATTTAAGAGCACAAATAAAAAAGAAGTTTGAAGGGAGATGACAGGGTTTCTGAATGAGTGAATTCAATTGACAACTGACATTTCTACTTGTAGCTGAGGTGCTGCTAGTCAGATTAAACTGTATAGTAACATGGGAGGATTTCAGAGGAGGAGTCTATCATAATAAATACTTCTGTTCCCAGTGAAGCAACTATTCTGGAGCATCTTCTCTTACAACTCTGTGCTGTGCTATTTCTCTGTTATCCTGTCTAGAAAGGTAATAATAATAATAATAAAATAATAATAATAAAAATAATAATAATATAAATAATCTTTATTTATATAGCACCAACTTTAGCACAGCACTTTACAATTCGGAGGGTGTAGGTACAGACAAAAAGACAGACATTACACAATGAAAAGCTACTTACAGATGAGACACAAGGTGCGAGGGCCCTGCTCGCAAGAGCTTACAATCTATTAGGGTGTAGGGTGAGACGAAGGGTAAGAATATGTCAGCTGACAGTTTTGAAAGGGGTGCATCCCTGCACACACTGTCTGTTAGCACTGATTGGACTATGTCAGACTATGCGGGTACACCCCCCAATTGGTCACACCCATCTGACTGATTCAGTAATACAATTCTAAGAGGGATAACAGGCGAACCACACAACAGAGCGATTTAAGGAAAGATGCTCCAGAATTATTATTTCATGGGAAATACTTGCATTTACTAAAGCAGACATGGAAAGGAACAGCCAGGAATGGCCACAGGTTCTTTTTACGTTTAATATAGACTTCGAAGATTTTATAAATTCCAGTAAGGTACTATATTTTTAAGCTCCAATTGTACAGTAATAACTAAATCTAATTGCCTGATGTTAGAAAAAAGGGTCTGCTTTACATCTAGAAATAGCACTACTCTTTTCCCTAGGCTGTGTCTGGTATTACTGTTCAGCTCTATTCACTTGACTGGTTCTAGTACTACAATACCAAATATAACCAGGAGCAATGGTGGCACTGTTTCTGGAAATAAATAGACCTTTTCTGTAATCTCAGGTAACTCCTTTAACAGTTGCTGCTTATCTTAGCTGACAATAAGGGCCCGTCCACACGGCAGAGAGCAAATACCGGTTGGATTATACGACTGGTATTTGCTCTGTTTTGCGGCCGCATGGGGGGGGAGGTTGTGGAGAAAAGCCCTCCCCTTGGCATAGACTTGTTCATATTCCACCCAGTGGGGGTGCTGCACGGATTTTCCATGGAGGTCCATTGTAAAGTTTGACAGACGGTTTACAGACGTTTCAAAACCGAAAACCGTCTGTAAAACGTCCAAAAATCCTTGCCGTGGGGACAAGGCCTAACATTTTTCAGTTCAATTAAAAAAATGAAAAGTCGTAGTCAGTAAAAATATCTAATTGTTTATGTGAAATTACAATGTGATTTGTATGTTCTGAAAACAACTGAAATATAGGGAAGATTGAGGTGAGTATGACAACTAGTTGGACTGGAAAATTATTTAATTTAATCAGCTCTTGTCTTTAATAGCCAATAATTAAACAACAATGGAAATATCCACAATGTCCTCTAGTGTAATTAAGAAATATGTAATAAGGGTCTATTTAGCATACTGACTGTTGTAGTAAGGATAAGACCAAACCTGTTTTCATACATTGGAGTGGAGTTTTGCAGCTCATTTGGAACAAACTAGACCATGTATCAACAACAGCAAACGTTCTTGATCAATACGTTCCATGCATGACTATTAAGAGCTGTATGTATTGCCAGGAAGTACGATTACATTGATGATATTTTTCTGCTGAAGGTCAAAAAATGTCATCGAAGTAACTGATGTCTGAACATGAGTGGAGTCAGGAAACTTTGGACACACAATTCAATATTGGTCCAGCCATTTAAATAACTTCCTCTGCCATGCAAATGACAGAAAATAGACATTGGTGTTGTTCTTTGGTATAATCAGCTGCTGAGCCTTTAGTACTGTCATGCAGGCATTGGCATATGCTTTGCAATATTTGAAATAAGTGATAGACATGCAATCCTAGCGGAGATAGTAGTGAAAAGTCAGGGAGAAGGTCAGATGACTGTCTAAGACTCATCACGTCTGAATCATGAAATACTGTGGCTATTACATTACTGAGTGCCAGTGCTAGGAAGACTGTAGGGAACGTTCCAATGTGTTACTAAACGGGCGAGGTGTTGAAGGTAATTCCAGACATTTCATACCTCAGTATAATTGCAGGCCATCTAAAATAAAACCAGGGACATTTAATTAGAAAGCTACAGATTAGCAAGTTTAAAATTGTTGAGTAATTCTATCAGTCGACACCATTTGATATTTACATAAAAACCCTCATAGAAACCTTACCAGAAATAACCATAAACTTAACTAGCCAAACAAAGACATAACAAACATTATTATTATTGATAATTGCAAGAACTCAAAGACATGGGGTGGGATACTCCACTGCACTGCCTTGTTGGAGGGTGGTGGTTGGTAACAAAAATGTAAGTCTTCTGTCCTGCCAACCATAGGGTGGCATAGACATTGGCACAAGCTCTGGAGGAACCTGGTACTTGCAGAACGAAGCACGTGGTGAAACAAATGTTTTCTGACAATACATTACATGGAAGAAGCCTTGGAAACTATTAAAATGCTGAATAACTGGTGTGTGGAAATAGCTTAGTGAAATTCAGTTTGAGGTGTTATTAAACAGTGTTCTTAAACGAGGAAGTAAATTGTAGGACAAGAGGCCAGAAGATGACTCCTGTGTGAAGCTGAATAGGAGGATATTCTGTATGTTGAAGGGCAAGTCTTTACACAAGAAGCAGGTGTACTAGCACAAAAAAGTGTTGGTGAACTGGTGAAGTAACTGCTACCTATATCTTGGGGCTAGGAAGGGACTGGCCACAGAATGGATGGTTTTCAGTGGTTCCAGAGGATTTTTTTTTTTCGCAAAATAATCTGTTAAATTAATTCATTAAGTTATTTTGGTCAAGTGGATACTTAATATATATAGCTTTTATTTTGTATACATTGCATTTTACATTTTATTATATACATTTTATACAGACTTTGCAGTTGTGTTTTTTATTACATTTTTAAGTCCTATTAATGGATTACTGTTTTTATTTTATTTTATACGTACAATGTATTAGCATACTCCTGTATGCAATTGCATTATACTCTATGTCACTATCACACTATGGCACTATCACACTCTTAGGCCAAAATGTATTGTGCTCTACCAGCAGGATTCTTGAACACACAGCTCTGGGGTCTAAGTTCTAGGTTCCCAGGCCTGACTTTAAAGAGTTTCTCCAGTCTCTAGTAGGGTCAATGGAAAACACAGTGATTTGATCAGAAGGAGAAGTCCCCTTTTAACATGCCACAGTCACAGGTTGCGGTGATCAAAGGGTTAAACGTCAGAATTAGAGCTGCTCCAGTAAAAGCCGTGGTCAAGAACTGCTCTAGGAACTTTTAGGGCCCCTTCTCCACGGCACTGGTTTTCAGTTGGATCTACAGATGGTTTTCGTATTTGAAAACTGTCTGTAAACTGACTATCAACCTTTTAAATAGACTTACATAGGAAATCCGTGCAGTAGTTCACACTCCACGGATTTCCTGCCATACGTTTTTTTACACCACCGGCGTAACGAAAAACTTAGAACATGTACATTCTTCCGCCTGATTTTCAGGCAGAACATGAACAGTTCAATGTGAAGGGGGAGGGCTGAATCCACAAACTGCAGACAAAAGCCTTCCCCTTTACTAGCAAAACAACAACAATATACCGGTCGGATAATCTGACCAGTATTTTGTCATTATCATGTGAACGCACCCTTACAGTTTCAGAGCATGGAGCTACAAACCTCACCTAATGTGGCAATGGTAAAACATATTACTGACTGGGGAGATTTGCAACCACTAAGATTTCTGTGGAACAACACATTAAGATAACCATAAAATTTACGTGTGAAATGTAGAGACACAGCTTGGCATAAACTGCTTTAGGGTGGATTCACATGGCTAAGACCAATTACTGGTTTCATTTTTCAACCGGTATTTGGTCTGTTTTTGGCACGCAGGGGGATGACTTTTGTCTGTAGTTTGCGGATTCAAGCCCTCCCCCCTTTTCAAAAAACCGGGCTGAAGAATGAACATATTCTAAGTTTTTTGCTACGCCGACGGTGTCAACAATCGTTCGGCAGGAAATTTGTTCATTGTGGACTGCTTTACGGATTTTTTATTAAAGTCTATGGGGGAGAATTGCTTGTCGGTTTTCAGACGGTTTCTAAAACAGCAAACCGTCTGAAAAACCAATCAATCCCCCTTGCCGTGGGGACAAGCCCGTATAATGTGGGCCTGTGTTTCTTACTGCACTTTTTAGCCATAACTATGAACGAATCTGTGAAATATTTTGGTTGTAGATTTATAAAAGTAGAAAATCTGCATTGAAAAGACACTGGCAACAAGACCTCATATACATGCTGTATAACTTGGATCAAAAACATGGCATCAGCAATGGAGCCACACTGTTCCTTTGTGTGCCTGTAATCGCTGCACACTCCAGCTCATTTTCTATTTCACAGATAATAATTCTAGAGAAGGATGCACTGCTTTATAGAATAGCATGGGCGACTGTGGTGTAACGCATCCATATTTTCTCAGTAGATGTGTTTGATTACAAATTTCCAACCAATATATAGAATAATAAAATACTGCCTTTTCTCTATTTTATATCAGTATACAATCAAACTAGTATTTTCGCTGATTTTGTAGCAACCCTTGTAAAATATTAATAAATGAATTAGTAGGCAGTGGGGAGCTTCATTCTGACTTCTTGCAACCATCCTCCTTTAAATAAATCTATAGGCTTCTTGGAATCTCTGATTCTTGGGGCTCATAGATTCATGGATCACAATTTTCTCTCCATCGACCAGTGTTGTAGCCTCCTACATGGTGTTATTAACGCCAGGGAGGAAGAATAGATGTCTGAGTATAAATGAGTTAATCACACAGGCTAACTAGCTGACCTCTCGCTGACCCACCTTGGTTCAAGCAGAAATTTCTGGGGAGATTGGAATCAAAGAAAACAAAGGCCTGGTACATATATAGCATGTATGTATGTGGTATAAGCCTGCCATGTAATGGTCAATGCCTACAAATAGGAAAATAAGATACAAGTGTAAGTCAATTGTAAAGCACAACAGTTTCTAAGGTTACAAGGATCAGGACAGCCACATACTGACTCTAGCTTCATCGAGATTACAGCAAGAGAATAAAATATTTACATATGTGGAAGGACGAAGGCGGCAGAGACTGATGTAATACTAAGGAATAACTGAACAGAAGCTGTGTACATAGTAACGGAGGTATTTATAGCAACCCAGCATGTAGACGTTGTTCCTCTTTGAAAAAAAAATCTTAGAGCTGCATATAACATACTATTTGTATATGTACCATATTATAATTCAACTTGTAACACACTGGGCTTGGCCAAGATGGTAGGCAGACCAGGCATGGGATATGGGGGTTGCATATTCTTTACGAAAAATGCATATATATATTATATATATATATATATATATATATATATATATATTTTACACAATCACACGTATAGATGGATACTTTTCTCTTCTCACTCTTCTCTACTGTCTCTCTCTCTCTCTCTCTATATATCTATATATATATAATTATTATATATATATATATATATTTATTTCTAGCACATTAGTATCCAAAAATAAAAAAAAATTGAGAGAACCATAGATAAGAGACCTTGATTGCACTGTCCAAGGTATTGCTGCCAGGTTGAATAGATTAGTTTTCTATCTATCTATCTATCTATCTATCTATCTATCTATCTATCTATCTATCTATCTATCTATCTATCTATCTATCTCTATACCAGGGGCACAACTAAAGAAAGCTGGGCCCCACAGAAAACTTTTGGATGCCCTCCTGCCAGCCCCTCCCCCAACCACAAACATTAACTGGGATCTCATAATAATATTCATGCAGTTACTAGATAATACATGGAGCAAATACCTCACCATACAGATCACCATCATACTGCTACCAAACAAATCCCACTTTAATATGACCAACATTACCAATAATGCTACTACATAAGGAACCGAATATAACGCCAAAACACAACCACAAATTACCACTATATAATGACTGAATAATACCCCTATACTATAACTGAATAAACAACAGTATACAAAGACCAATATTACCAACATATAGGGTGACATCAGGGGCGTTGCTAGGCAGATTCATTCGGGGCACGAGCCCCGAATGAATCCGCCTGTGCCCCGAGTCTCGATCTGTCAGAGTCGGGGAGGAGGCAGGACGGATCGTTCCCGTCCTGTCTTCTCCCCCGTATGTATCAGCGCTTGCTGAGCGCTGTACATACACGCAGGGCCGTACTTACAGGGCGGCAACCTGCAGGGGGCGCCACCAGCGGCCAGTAATAGCAAATGCACGTTCTGGTTTTTTTTTTGTTTTTTTTTTCAGTCCCCCTGCCTTGCTGCTCAGGTCCTAAGTGTGTGTTAAAATGCTGCTTTTTCTGTGGAGGGAGAGGGGGTGGGCAGCTTTGTGGCAGGCTGTGTGCTGTGACTTACTCTTGGCTGCGGCTGCTCCACAGTCCTGGTGTTCAGGAGCACCGCAGCAGAGCCTGCTGTCTGTCGGGTCAGGGAGCAGGGGGAGGGGGCGCACTGACAGCACGGCTGGAGATGAGCTCAGAGGCAGGAAGGTCCTGGGTCCCCCCCCCCCCTCCCGCCTCCTGAGCGCCTGGGGATGTCACCAGCACTATCCAGGAGCAGCTCTTCTGTGTCATGACCCCCCCACCACCGAAGTCTACAGGTTAGTTTACAGTGTGTGTCTATGTGAGTGTGTGCATTTTTGTATATAAATGTGTATGTTAATATATGAGTGTATGGCTATATTTTTTATGTGCCTTTTGGTGTGTAAAATGCACATTTTATGCACCAAAATGCATCAAAAACGCACCTGCACTGTTCCTAGTGGCGTAGCTACAGGGGTTGCAGCAGCTGCAATTGCGAACGGGCCCCTTAGCCAGGAGGCCCACAGGGCCCCCCCTCATCACCTAGCTGCATCACTGGGTTATATAGACTCAGAGATGCAGCGATCGCAGCTGCTGCCTGCGCAAAGCAGGTTGAGACTGAAATACATTCATCCCGACCATTAGTCCCTAGCCCCCCCACCATCAGCCACCGATCGTTAGGGCGCATCCCCACGGCAGTGGACAAATACCGGTCGGTTTGCCGGCCGGTATTTGTCCTGTTTTGCGGCCGTCCCCACTCCCATTGAGCAGCACAGATTCCGTCCGGTTTTCGGACGGAAGATGGTGCTTGCTCAATGTTTTGCCGCCGGACGGAAAACCCGTGCAGTGGGGACTGCTGCGCGGGTTTTCCATAGAGCACCATTGTGCTCATTTTCGGCCGGTTTTTCAGGCGGTCTGAAAAACCGCAAACCGGCTGAAAAACCGGCCGAAAACCCGTGCCGTGGGGACATGCCCTTAGGGTCCCAAGTCGATACCAATCACTGAGGTATTGGCTCAGGACCTTGGTGATTGGTGATGGCAGCAGCGCCAAGGACTATTGGAAGGCTCTCCAGAGTACAAAGCACAGAGTGTGTCATCCCGCTGCCTGCACGGTTTAATGACGTCACACCACCTGTGAAGGAAGAACCTGATGGCGGACTTATAACCTACCTATATACATACTTGGGACCTATAACCTGCATATACCCACTGGGGGATATATAACCTGCCTATATACCTACTGAGGGACCTATAACCTGCCTATATACCTCCTGGGGGACCTATAACCTACTTATATACCTCCTGGGGGACCTATAACCTACTTATATACATGCTGGGGGACCTATAACCTGCCTATATACCCACTAGGAGACATATAACCTGCCTATATACCTACTGGAGGACCTATAATCTGCCTATATACCCGCTGGGGGACCTATAACCTGCCTATATACCCACTGGGGGACCTATAACCTGCCTATATACCCACTGGGAGACATATAACCTGCCTATATACCTATTGGAGGACCTATAATCTGCCTATATACCCGCTGGGGCACCTATAACCTGCCTATATACCCGCTGGGGGACCTATAACCTGCCTATATACCCACTGGGAGACATATAACCTGCCTATATACCTACTGGAGGACCTATAATCTGCCTATATACCCGCTGGGGGACCTATAACCTGCCTATATACCCACTGGGAGACCTATAACCTACCTATATTCCTGCTGGGGGACCTATAACCTTCCTATATACCTACTGGGGGACCTATAACCTTCCTAAATACCTACTGGGAGACCTATAACCTGCCTATATACCCACTGGGAGACCTATAACCTGCCTATATACCCACTGGGGGACCTATAACCTGCCTATATACCCGCTGGGGGACCTATAACCTGCCTATATACTCGCTGGGGGACCTATAACTTGCCTATATAACCTCTGGGGGACCTATAACCTGCCTATATACCTACTGGGGGACCTATAACCTGCCTATATAGGCATATATACCTGCTGGGGGACCTATAACTGATATACCTACCTACTGGGAGACATAAACTAAATATCCACATACTGGCGGACATATAACTTACTGCGTTGTGAAGTCACTAACAGTTGTTAAGCTGATTGATAAGCGTTTAGCAATTGACTCCGGCCGTTCAGCCACTGGAGGCAGTGGCGTGATGTAATGATGTCATTGCGCCGCTGCCTGTACTAGGCCCTAAGCCTATCTCTAGACTTATCAGATGGCGGAACGGGCGTCCCGGAGTGGGCAGTGTGATGATGTCACGCCGCCCACTCTGGATTCAAAGAGAAGTCCAGCGGGAGAATAGAAGAAAGGTGAGGTGAGTATGGGCCCCATATATACCTAACTAACTACTGGGAGGCACTATATATACCTAACTTCTGGGGGGCTCTATATATACCTACCTAACTGCTGGGGGCCTATATACACCTAACTAACCACTGAGGGGCCCTATATACATCTACCTAACTACTGGAAGGCACTTTATATACCTAAATGCTGGGGGGCTCTATATACAATTGCCTTAATACTAGGGGGAGCTATATATACCTAACTGCTGGCTGCTTACAGCATGCGGCAAAAATATTGAAGTAAAAAAGTGTCGCCAAAACAATGACGCTGATTTTACATAGCAATAAATGGGAGTCGTTTTACTGTCATATTTGAAGCTTTTTTGGGGGTGGATTACCCCAAAAAAGCAGAAAAAAACAAACGCTGTGTGAACCTTACATTACTAAGTTGAGGGGGAGTTTGAAGCACAGTGCCTAGGGCAGCATGAGATGTGAATACGGCCCTGCATACATGTCGGCGTCGCGGGGGGAGTGACGCATCGCTTTCCTCATGCCCCCTGCAACGCTGGGATCCTCTAAGCCGGCAGCTCTGCCTGCCGCGGAGGTCCCGGACCCTGCGTGATGGTGTAAACGCCGTGGTGACGTCACGCCGCTTACACCATTCACCAGCTCCCGGACCTGAACGCGCGGACCGTGCTGAGGTAAGTAGCTTTTATTTATTTTATTTTTATTAGGAAAGAGGGCATATTACCTGTCTATGGGGGCATATTACTGGCTAAAGGGGACATATTACCGGCTATTGGGGCATATCACCTGGCTATTGGGGCATATCACCTGGCTATGGGGGCATATTACTGGCTAAAGAGGGCATATTACCTGTCTATGGGGGGCATATTACCTGGCTAAGGGGGGCATATTACCTGGCTAAGGGGGCATACTACTGGCTACAGGGGGCTAATAACCTGGCTACAGTGGGCAAATATTTACCTACAGGGGGCCTAAAACTACCTACAGGGGCCTATATAACTGCATAATAGGGATCTATATTTCCACTTATATTTCTATTCTGTGGCCTATATAACTACCTTTCTACTAAATAGGGGAACGAGATACCTACCTATTGGGGGACCTATAACTTTAGCTACCTAACTGAGGACTACCTACATTTGGGGGTGTGCCTACATATTGTCTCAGGGAATTTCACTACTTCCTTTATTGGTTTACAAAACAAGACTAAAACTCGGTGCACAAGTGGGAGCCCTATAGCCGTTTGGGACACAAGGGGGTAATTATTACCATTTGGGGCACTATAGATGGGGAGTTTGTATAGAGATAGGAATTTTTAGAGAAGTCCTGATACAGTGAGGAATCTAAGATGTTTGTTTTGTAAATTTTTCAGTGAAGAGTTGTGGACGGTAGAAGTCATCATGGCGTCTGGGAAAGATGGAAAAGAAGAAGAGAAAGAGAACAACTCTTCAGAGGCGTCTCCTGTAAGTCACCAAATGTAACTGCAGTGTAATCACTTATACTTCTGCTGAGCCTACATACAACTAGTATCTACCACTATATGGTCACTGTATGGCGGTGGTATATGTCTTCAGAGCCTGTGTACACATGTGGTGGTCACGTTTGGTCATAGTCTGGCAGTTTTATTTGATCCTTAAGTAGTAATAGTTTTGGGTCTTGGTTTTGTAGGAGTTTTTAGTAACATTGATTCGTCTGATGTATTTGCTTCATGTATCGGTGGATTATTTGTTGACTTATTTGTTAGGTATTACACTGTCAGACAGAGGTGAGATTTTTTGAAAAAGCAGATTTGTCAGGGCTGATTTTCATTGTGCAGCGACTGCTGAGGAGATGGACGGGATCTGTGTGGAATGTGCAGAAAATTAGTGACAGGAACAGAAGGTTTTTCTCTGTAAAAATACATCATGGCGCAGTTCACAAAGTGGCGTGAAAAATGGCGTGTGCACCCAGCCCTACTCAGAAAAACTTAAAGGGCTTTTGCCAGGAGGAGCCTTATCTGCTAAGAAGCTAATGTAAACAAATCACGGAGCTGAAAGAGAGAGAGACGATCGTGTGACATGTTCACTCAAATAATCAAACTAACTTGTGGCTTCTGTGTACAAAAGACAACACCTTTTCTCCTCAGCAGCTTGAAAGCTTCTTCATGTTCTCTGTCATTAGATAAAGCAGGGATCTAATCACACTATAACTAGTTTATTCTGTATACAAAAGAAAACATATTGCTACCCGGTGCCTTGAAAACTTCTGCAGCTCAGTCTCATCAGATAAGAAGCTCTCTCTGCGCAAGCCCGTCCAGCAGTTCTTGTCAGGCCGTATCTAATACAAACTTTGAAGTAACCAAGGGCATGTAAGGAAGGCTGTAGCTCTCTCAGACTGCAATTTTTGTAATCACAGATATTTAGAAAAGTGATTAAAAACCCATTTTGGAGGATCCCACGTCAACATTACATCGTGGCAATCCCCTTTAAGGGCCCGAGCCCCGGATGTTTTGGAACCCTAGCAACGCCCCTGGGCGACATATATAAACGAGGCTGCGCCAGTTTTCTGGTGTACTTTCAGCCAAAAAGAATGTATGAACAGGCGCCTTTCTAATGCACCAAAGACACTTTTTAATAAGTCAAAGATTTTGGGGCGTAATAGGGGCGCACCACATTCATAGGATTAAACACATTTATGAATATGGGACGCCAAACCTAGGCGCATTACAGTTATATCAGTCAGACCAGGCTAAAGGTGGTCTGATTGAGCCAGACTTGTCGTATTGACACTGCAATGCACCTGCATGTATGAACAGCAGAAGAACAGGTTCATACATTATGGCTCTTTCTACACTGTCTTAAAGCTATTTAGAACTAGCCAGTCAGCGCCACGATTCATACATGTCGCCCAAAATAACTATATAGTGGTAGATACCAGTTGTACACTGGCTCTGCAGACTGTATATTAGTGCCATATAATTACCATAAAGTGGTAGATACCAGTGTACACAGGATCTGCAGGCTGTATATTACTACCATACAGTGATGATAAAGTGGTATATAACAGTGTACACAGGCTCTGAAGACTATATATTACCCCCATACAGTAACTATGTAGTGGTAGATACTAGCGTACACAGGATCTGGAGGCTGTATATTACCACCATGCAGTGCCCATATAAAGGTAAGTATCAGTGTACACAGGCTCTGCACACATATAATTGATTACAGTGCAGTTACATTCAGTGACTCACATCTGACGTTTCTCTGATGAGTCGTTCGCTTTCCCATTTTATCTACATCTGGCTCAGATGCCATGATGACATCTCCTGGCCACCACTCATCCCTAGAGATTTTGACACAAATATTTTCCAGCACGTGCCCCACTGTCCCCCACCATATGTACAATCTTCCAAGGGGTGGGAGAGCGGGCACAGGCCATAATTTAAAGGGGTGGGAAAAACAGAGAACTAACTACGTAGAGACTGTGTGACAGTTATAGCCTCTACCCCTCAAATTCATATTACCAGATAGGTAGGTAGGGGCTTCAGGTGGGTATGTAGGCAAGGTCCTAGGTAGGTAGGTAGGTCCTTGATAGCTAGGTAGGTCCCCGTTAGGTAGGCAGACCTAATGTAGGTAGGTTGTTAGGCCCCAAGTAGGTGGTTAATAGGTAGGTAAATTGGCCCTAGGTAGGTAGATAGGCAGTAGTTAAGCACCAGGTAGGAAGGTAGGCCACAGGTACGTAGTTAGATAGGTCCCAGTTAGGTAGGTAGATTGGCCCTAGGTAGGCAGTAGTTCAGCTCCAGTTAGGTAGGTAGCCCCAGCTAGGTAAATAGGCAGGCCACAGATGGATAGGTCCCAGTTAGGTAGGCAGGTTGGCCCCAGATAGGTAGGAAAGTAGTAGGTTGGTCCAAGGTAGCTAGGGAGGTAGGTAATAGGTAGGTCCCAGGTAGGTAAATAGGCAGCCCCCAGGTAGATAGGTTCCAGTTAGGTAGTCAGGTAGGCCCAATGTAGGTAGGTATGTACCAGGTAACTATGCAGATAGGCCCCAGGTTGCTAGGTAGGTAGGCTGTAGATAGGCCCCAGGTAGGTAGGTAGCCCTCAGGTAGTTAGATAAGCAGGCCCCAGGAAGATCCCAGTTAGGTAGGCAGGTGGCCCCAGGTAGGTATGTAAAGGTAGCTAGGGAGATAGGCCCCAGGTAGCCAGGTAGTTAGGAGGTAGGTAGGCCCCAGATAGAAACGTATGTCCCAGGTAGCTAGGTAGGTAGACCCCAGGTAGGTAGGTAGTTAGGTAGATAGGCTGTAGGTATACGCAAGTTAGGTAGGCTGTGGGTAGACCCCACGTAGGTAGGTAGGCCGGGACCCATTAGTAAAAGAGAAAAAATAATTAACTCACTTCTCTTCCCGTTTCCCCGATGTCATGAACAGCAGGCCGGCTTCTCCTAGTGGAGCCCATCGTAGGCGGCACAATGATGTGACGTCATCACGCCGCCTACATCAGCACTAGTGGCCGTTGTCTTGTAGGTTTAAGGCCATGTTCACACGGTGTATTTGCAGGGCGTAATTACGCCCCGCAATTACGCCGTGTGGACGGGGGCGGGGCGGGAGCGGGGAGTGAGCGGGGGGCCGGCACTTTGCCGGCCCATAGACAATCACTGCTAGCGGCGCGTATACGCCGCAAGAAAGTGACATGTCAATTATCTCCCCGCCCGGCGGCTTCGCCGGGCGGGGAGAGGAGACGTAATACATAGTTCCCTATGAGAACTGTGAATTACCGTAATGAATGGGCCGTTTTCGGCCCATAATTGGCGCACTTCGGCGCGTAATTACGGACCGAAATACGGCCCATTTTAAGCCGTGTGAACATGGCCTAAGGCCTCAGACCCTAAACCTACTAGGCTGAAGATTGGGCCTTGCCTCAGAACGCCCGGGACAAAGAGCCTGGGCATTCTGAGGCAGGACGCGCTGGGCCCCCTGTATCTATATAAAGATATGTACTTAAATTTCAAGTACTACTTTACAATATTACAGTACAGCAGTAGATAGTAAATCCGATTTTTAAAATGAAAATTAAATTGTTTCCAGTTATTTAATATTTTTTTGCATAGATGTTTTTTCATGGTTCACTATCATAGTGTTACAGTTGGTATTTCAATACCTGGACTTACCATATTTTATAGCATTTACAACTAACTTTGCTTTTATTAAAATAAAAGGGATTGTCTCATGAAGAAAACTCTTCTCCATATGTCACATAGGTGATGTCACAGTGCAGAAATTATTTTTAATCTGAATTTTTAATCTGAACTAACATGTAACAATGTAATCATGTAACCAGGGGCATAAATAGAGAAGCCTGGGCCCTAAAGCAAACATTTGGATGAGGCCTCCATCCCCCCGCCTTCCACGAACATTTACGGGACATGCAGTTGCTAGATAATACAAGGGGCAAATACCTCACCATACATATCACCATCATACTGCTACCATAAAAATCCCTCTATACCAAGACCAACATTACCAATAATGCTACTACATAAGGGCCACAAATTACCACTACATAGGGACTGAATAATACTCCAAAGAAGACAAAACATCGGGCACCAAGGGGTTAAGTCTATATCCTCTATGAACATACAGTCCGCAAGAATGACCATAACACCAATCACTTTTAAATCTTCATTCATCCAGCTCTTTGGGTGGTGCTCAGCATGTAAAGCAACAAACAAGTCCAAAATAGAATAAAAGGAGTAAGCGGCACTCACTAGTATTAAGCTATCAAAAACTTTATTCCAGGATAAGATACAGTGGCATAAAACGGACCGGACGGGTGGTGTAAAAAATGCCAACGATTGTTTCGCGCAACTACGCGCTTCCTCTGGGCATAACAGGAGGTGACGACATCACGTCTTAAGAACCTCCTCACGGCCGTCCCACATTCCATGACGGCACTCAGATCACCAACCCAGTGTAGAAATATCACATAACAATTACATCACATAGATACAAACTAACAACTAAACACTTTATAAAAACGAGGATAAGTCATTTTTATCATTCAGACCCAATATGAATAAGGCTTCCGTGCGCAATATCCATTGCGCTTCGCATTGGAGGAGTCGGGTATGCTGATCGACTCCACTTGCTGAAGACATTATCCTTTGTAAACCTGCGAATGAAATAACAGAAGTGTCATTATTATGGACCTCACTTAAATGGGATAAAAACCTAGGGGCTCCCTTCTTAGTTTTCACTGAATACAAATGTTCTCTGACTCGCTTAAATAATGGACGGATCATTTTACCTATATAAAACCATCCACAAGTACACCACAAGACATAGACTACAAAATTTGAATGGCATGTTATTAAATCATTAATCACTTCTGTAACTCCTCCCATTCTACAAACTCTCCCTGTTCTCATCATGTTACAAAATGAACAGTTACCACACTTATGATTACCTCTTGGTGCTGCCTCTGTTAGCCAATTGGACTTATTAAGAGGGGGAAGTCTACCTTGAACAAGTTCATCTCTAAGATTACGACATCTGCGAAAGGTAATAATAGGAGTCAAACACGTCTTTTGTTGTAGATCTTCATCACTATTTAGTATATGCCAGTTCTTCCTTATCACATTCTTAATAATCTCTGACATATTGCTATAATGAAATGACAAGACTGGTCTTTCATTATTCTTTTTGACACGTTTTTTGTACAAGAGTTTTTTCCGATCCTGATGAATAGCCTTATTAAATGCATTAGAGATTAAATCCTCATTATAACCCCTATTTCTTAATCTTTGGGCTAATTCTAATGATTGCTCGAGAAAGTCACTGTATTCACTATTGTTACGCCTTAATCTTAAAAATTGACCATAGGGTAAAGACCTATGTAACTAGGGTGAAAACTCTCATAATGCAATAACGCATTAGTAGCTGTTGTTTTTCGATAACCTTTCATTATGAAATGATCCTCATCACTATCACTATTTCCACATCCAAAAATACCAACGACTTATCACCAAATGTTGCAGTAAATTCCATATTGACCTCGTTCACATTGATATAACTCACAAATTCCTGAAATTGTTCCTCTGTTCCTGACCAAACCACAAGAATATCGTCTATGAAACAAGACCAATGAGCTATATATTTCAAAAAGGGGTTTTTAACATTATAGATGTAATTTTCTTCCCAATGTGCCAAAAATAAGTTAGCAAACGTGGGTGCTACTGGTGTCCCCATAGCAGTCCCTGTTCTCTGTGTGTACCAAGTCTCTTTAAATCTAAACGCATTATTACCCAAAACAAAATTTAAAGCCTCAGCAATAAATGCAATTTGCTGTGAATTTCTATTGGTCCTAACCAAAAAAGACAGGATGGCCTTTAATCCATCATTATGTCTGATTTTAGTATAAAGGCTTACAACTTCAATTATTGCAAGCTTAAAATCAAGGGAAAACTGTTAGGCTATTTAAGTTCTGTAACAAAGTTTTAGTATCCAAGAGAAACGATAGGACACTCACCAAGATTGGTCTAAGCAGCCAATCCAAATATTGGGACAAGGGTTCCGTTACAGAGCTTCTCCCTGCAACAATTGGGCGACCCGGTGGATGTGTTAAAGATTTGTGTATCTTAGGCAAAAAATACCAATTTGGTTTAGAAGGTGTTAATGGGAGTAATTTTTCTGCTAAATGCTTTGATAAAAACCCGATAGTTCTACCCTTTTGTAATAATGAACGCAGTCCACTCAAATAGGTCTGAGTTGGATCATCTTGTAATTTTTCATAGGTAATTGTATCGTTCAATTGCCGCATGGCCTCAAACTCATAATATGAACAGTCCATAAGCACTATATTGCCCCCTTTGTCAGCGGGCTTCAGAACTATACTGGTTTCATTTTTCAGTTCTTTCAGTACTTTTAATTCATCCGAAGACAGGTTTGAAGGGACTTCAGGATATATTAATGCTTTCACCTCCCCTAGTACTGTTATATTGAAATTAAATAATGCCGCGCCCGGTGACAAAGGGGGAAAGAACGTACTTTTTTTTTTTTTAAATTGTATGTTTTATTGACAATTTTAAGATTTTAAATACAAAAGAAAGAACGAAATGCAATATCACATTAAAGAATACATAGGCTTCAACGAGACCAATGAAGTATAGTCATACTCAAGTAAAATCATATCTCAAATGATTATGATAAAATTCTTTGGCGGGACCGCCCTCATCATGGCAAATGGCTGGGAAAACTGTCCCCCAGCTCGACCCACAGCAATAGCCGGTAGAGGACAATCCTCCAATAGAATTGGTACCCATTATGTATTATTAGAAGATTTCGATAATACAGTAGATATTGCTTATACAAAAAGAATGCGTATCCATATCTATGAAAGCATCGATCAAGACAGACATGGGGAAGACAAACCGACTAGGGGAAAGAGGGGAGGGGAAAAGGGTATGGGGAAAGAATGTACTGTGCCCCCTCCCAAATGGCTTCACTTTATGGAGGATGCGTCAACCAATACACGTCCCAAGTGGACCAAACTTTGTCAAAAAGGTCTAGTCAGTCATGCAGGGTGGCTGTCAACTGCTCCAACCGTCTGACCTCTCGAACCCCTTTCGATATAGCCAGTAGCCGACGGTGGGAGAGTTTGTCTCCATTTTTCCAGAAATCAGGCATCTGGCCAGCTGTGAGTATGTGTCTCATTAGGGCAGACCTAGCTTAGAGAGACCCAATACCGGACGTTAAGCGGGAATGTAAGTGGAATTTAAAGGTATCCGTCGCCTAAAATGTCCTCAAGGAGATCTGAAACATGTGCCCAAAAAACGCCCGAAGGGTGGGAAATCCCAAAAAATATGGGGAAGCGTACCATCTCCCTGGTTGCACCGCCAACAGGATCTTGGACCTGGGGGTTCCACCTGTTAAATACATCCGGGGTGCATACCAAAATAGTAAAATTTTATACAAGTTCTCCCTTATGTGAAAATACATGTAAAGGATTGTGACGCTGCCTTCCAGATACTCCGCCATGTGTCATATGTAATAGTGCTACCGAGATATTGCTCCCACTTTCCATGTATTTATCCCCTTATTTCTCTCTCAGGTTTGGGTCCAGCAATATGGCATATATAGCAGAGATTAGGCCCTTTGGGTAGATACGCCAGTTTTGCAGATAATTTCAAATTGGGTAGGTTGGGATAATTTATTGGTCCCCAAATAGAGAAGTAAGGAGATGAGTGATTTGTAGGTAATGAAACTGGGACCTGGCTGGTAGATTGTATTTTGTTGTGTAGCGTATGAAATGGAATCAGCTTTCTATCTCGCCCTTCTGCAATGTCGCAAACCTATGTAGGTCATGTTCCAGCCATGGTCGAGCAAAAGTACCCAAAGAACTACCCTGTAAAGAGGAGTACATAAAAAGACACCAGGCGAAGCCCTGGAAGCCAGCGGAATCTAGATCAAACAATAATTCCAAATTTGTATGGTAAACCTTATAGGACCGATGAGATACCAGTGTTCGCTATAGACTGATTGTGCCACGGGAAAGGGCATTAGGGTGCACAGGTGCCAGCCATAGTTTTTTCTACCTCCATCCACTTGGAGTAGGCTCTCAGCGAGGACCAGGCTGACACGTCTAAGGTGGGGGGGCCAAGTAATAGAAGGGACATTAGAACTGACAATCCCCCCTCTCCGTGCGTGCCATCAGCACCTCCCTAGAAATCCTATGTAAATCCATAGGCCCAGATGAATCTAATAATTACTGATTGAAGGGACCCGTAATTCAGCCATGGGAACTGCCACAGGGAGATTTCAAATAAATAGAGGAGCTTGGGCATAATAGACATCTTAATCGCGTTTATCCTGCCAAAAAGAAGATATGGGAAGTGTATTCCACTTAAGTAATAAACCCTTCAGCTCTTTAAATAATGGGGAAAGTTGGCCCTGTAGAGGACTCGTATGTTTCGTGATCTGGACCCCCAAATATTTAAGTGACTGCTCCTGCCATTTATATGGGTAATTGCTTTTAAGGGGGGTAAGGATCGCTTGCGGAGGTTAATGGGTAAGGCTTTTTGACTTGGAGGGATTAATCCTATAACCCGAGAGTCTCCCAAATTTAGTTAGAAGGGCGTGAAGAGAGGGAGGGTCGTGTGTGGCCGTAGTAAGGGTAAGGAGGATGTCGTCTGCATAAAAAAGAAAGCTTAAATTCCCTATCCCGGACTAAAATACCTCAAATATCTGGATTGGCCCGTATCGCAGCCCGCGAGAGGCTCTATACAAAGGGCAAACAAAAGAGGGGACAAAGGGCACCCCTGTTTTGTGCCATTCTTAATTCAAACCTTTTGGAGACACAATAAGGCAGTTTGATAGGGGCAGATGGTGTCGCATAAAGGCCTCGTATAGCTGTTACAAAGGCCCAGAGAAACCCATGACCGTCAAGGTTTCAAACAGGAAGGGCCAGCCTAACCTGTCGAAGGCCTTTTCTGCATCTAAACTCAGGATTAAGGCCTGTTGGGATTGGAAATTAGCTACCTCAATTAGGTCAATAGTTCTTCGTGTGTAATCCCCACCTTGTCTAAACGGATTAATCCCACCTGATCCTTATGGATTAACTGTGGCATCCACCTATTTAACCGATTGGCCAAAAGTTTCGTAAAAATCTTTAGATCCGAATTAAGGAGGGCTATGGGGCGGTAATTGGCACAATCTGCTGGGTGTACAGAAATGAATAAAACTAACTACTACTTTAGATACAAGCGCCAGGTGTTTCAGGGAACAAGCTGCACAAAGATCGTCAGAGGAAATCTCCCTGCTGCAATCCTCTAATAGAAATAAAAAGTGTATATATATAAAAAAAAACGATCGCGCTCTGTTCGCTGTATAATGTGCCAACTTAATCACAAGCAGTCCCCAAATAATCAAATTCCAAAATATGCAACCCCCATGCAAATAGTATAAAACATGTAAAACAACACCTGTAATAGTGCAACCACTTCCCCCTAGATTCTCACTGGGTGCTCACATCAGCCAGGAACCTCGCGCTAATCCAGGTTTCTGTCCACTTCAATCTTCAGTTGGTGGATTTGTCAGAAATAATATAAAAACATACAAACAGTGTGGGGTGTTCACCGCTAATTAACGCTCCGGCCGCAGCGTGCGGGATCCACACATACAGCTAACAGACTAGAGTGATGTCACTAAGCTGTAGCTAACGAAAGCCGAGCAGGCATACAAGACCTACGCGTTTCAGAGAATAACGATCTCCTTCATCGGGTATAATGCCTGGCTTAGTCTGGGCCTTATATCTATTCCACACCCTGTTTGTTACAGATGATGTTACTTAAAAAGACAATCAAAATACATTTCCCTAACCCTTTAATAAATTTTACCTCATAAAACAAAAATAATAAATACAATAAATAATGCAGTAATGAAAAAACAACAATATGCACATTAATGTGCAAAGGATTAAAACAATCACTGGAATGCTGTCCCCATTTAAAATCCCAAGGGAAAAAAGGAAAAGAGGGAGAAAAAAGAGAGAAAAATTCTCAGATTTTTTTTTTCTTTTTTTTTTTTTTTTTAAACGAACAACCTAAAAGCAAATAGTTCAATATCTGAATTCAAACCATTTGGTATTTGTGAATTCAAATTGAAAATCCACCTTGTTTTCTGCTCTGGACATCTTTCTTATTAGATCACCCTTTCGCCAGTCCATTTCACACTCTCGATGGCATCGAGAGTGTGAAACTGACTGGCGAAAGGTTTATCTAATAAGTAAGATGTCCAGAGCAGAAACAAGGTGGATGTTCAATTTGAATTCACAAATACCAAATGGTTTGAATTCAGATATTGAACTATTTGCTTTTTTAAAGGGTTTTTCGTTTAAAAAAAAAAAAAAAAAAGAAAAAAAAAAATCTGTGAATTTTTTCTCTCTTTCTCTCTCCCCTATTTTTCCTTTTTTCCCTTGGGGTTTGTAATGGGGACAGCATTCCAGTGATTGTTTTAATACTTTGCACATTAATGTGCATATTGTTGTTTTTCATTACTGCATTATTTATTGTATTTTTTTATTTTTGTTTTATGAGGTAGAATATATTAAAGGTTAGGGAAATGTATTCTTGAATTTTCTTTTAAGTAACATCATCTGTAACAAACAGGGGGTGGAATAGATATAAGGCCCAGACTAAGCCAGGGATTATACCCTGATGAAGGAGATCGTTATTCTCTGAAACGCGTAGGTCTTGTATGCCTGCTCGGCTTTCGTTAGCTACAGCCTTAGTGACATCACTCTAGTCTGTTAGCCTGTATGTGTGGATCCGCACCTGCCGGCCGGGGCGTATTAGCGTGAACACCCCACACTGTTTGTATGATTTTATATAATTATTTCTGACAAATCCACCAACTGAAGATTGAAGTGACAGAAACCTGGATTAGCGCGAGTCCTGGCTGATGTGAGCATCCAGTGAGAAATCTCTGGGGAAGGTGTGTTTGCACTATTACAGGTGTGTTTCACACTGTTTTATACTATTTGCATGGGGGTTGCATATTTTGGAATTTGATTATTTGGGGACTGCTTGTGATTAAGTTGGCACCTTATACAGCGAACAGAGCGCGATGGTCTTTTTTATATATATACAATCTGCTGGGTCCTTTCCTGGTTTGGGTATTAGGGTTATGTGAGAGAGGGTCATTGTCTCTGGAATAGGGGCGCCTCCTAAAAAAAGAGTTTAAAAGATTGAGTGACGAGGGGCTAGAATATCTATGAATAACCTTATAGTATAATATGTGAGCCACTGGCCCGGGGCTTTTCTAGCTGGGAGTTCCTTCACCACCTCCACTATCTCTTCCATTTCAAAAGGAGCATTCAGGGAATCTAAGGCTTCTTGGGGAAGAGGGGAGAGCGGACATGTGTGCAAAAAAATCTGTAATCTGTTGACACGCCTCTCCCTCATTTCGAGGTAGCTCAGAGGGGAGGGAATAAAGCTTGGAAAAGTAATCACAAAAGATTCTAGCCATTGAGTCGGGATCATATCTTAGTGTTCCAGCCTGGTCTCGCAGGGCTGTTGGCATGGCAGCGACTAACTTTTCTTTCAACTGTCTGGCAAGGATGGTATGAGCTTTATTGCCCATTTCATAAAACCGTTGTTTGGAGTAGAGGAGAAGTTTCTCCACTCTACGGGTGGCTAAATCTTTAAGGTCTTGTCGGGTTGCCACAATTCGACGCAAGGTCGATAAATTAGGGTGCGTGGTCATCTTTCTCTCTAAGTCCCTCAGTATAGCACGAAGAGCTATAGTCTTAGCTTTACTGTCTCTTTTAAGTCTGGAGCCTAAGGCAATGCATTGACCCCTTAATACTGCCTTATGCGCCTCCCAGAGGGACGAGAGTGAGGAGACTGAGCCTTCATTCAGGTCAAAATAAGAAGAAAGGACCTCCCTGAGCTTCTCCCTATGTGTCTGGTTTTTGACAAACATTTCATTGAGCCTCCAATGGCAAGAGCGCCCTGGAGCATCTTTGAAATTTAGTTCGACCACTACCGGGGCGTGGTCCGACCATGTTATCGGTTCAATGCAGGATGTTCGTAACATGCGTAAAGACAGAATATTTCCAAAGAAATAATCCAATCTGGTGTGGATCTTGTGCGGGGTAGAGAAGAAGGTGAACGCTCTCTCCCTTGGATGCCCAACTCTCCACAAGTCAAAAAGAGACTGTGTTCTAATGAGTTTCCTAAATGCTCTTGAGAGCCTAGCCTGAGGACTAACCCCAAGGGAGCTCCTATCCATGACCTCCGAAAAAGTCAAATTGAAGTCTCCACCTATCAGCAGAGCAGAGGGAGGGAACCTAGAGATTTTGGCGAAGACTCTGGTTAAAATGTTATTTGGGCAGAATTTGGCACATACACATTACATAAGACTATAGGTTTTGCCATATAATGTGCCTGTAAAATAACATACCTTCCCGACTTGTCAATCAGGATGAGTCACTTGAAGGGGACAAGATTTGGCAATCATAATGGCCACTCCTGCTTTCTTTTGCTCGTTAAAGGCGGAAAAGGTGGTTGGGTAAAAGCGACTGGCAAAGTTAAAAGTGCCTGCTGCGTTAAAATGTGTCTCTTGGAGGAACACTATGTCCGCATTCAGGTTTCTGCATTCCTGCAGGGCCAGGCGCCTCTTGACCACCGAGTTTAGGCCTTTAACATTCAGTGTTACACATTTGACCATGCTCGCTGCTGGGTTATATACGAAATCCAACCAGGAGGACCGTTTGAGTGACCTGTGTTCACTCCTGTGAAGATACTTCAAAGGAAAGCTTGGGGTGTACTAAGGGAAACACAAGAGGGGAGAAGGGGGAGACACACAAAAAAGTACACTTAGCAACAAATTAACTAGATTAATTCTATAAATTGGTTAACCTAAGGCGTGGTCGATATTAATGGTTAGGAAGACAAGTCCTCCTTTTTACCTAACTTCTCAGGTCCGTGAGGCTCGGAGGTGTAGGAAAAGAGAACAAAGGAAGCCTCCAAGGAAGACCTCAAACGTGGATCAACCAGGTAGACCTCCCCCCTCCGATTCCGGAAAGTAACAACTAGCCCTTGAGTAGTGGTTCGGACTGGAGAGGCTACGCACCCCTCCTCCCCAATAGAGAATACCACTAAGACCGAACAGTATAGTAATCAAAGAACTGAGAAAACTAAATCTTAGTTACAAGAGAGTGCGCCGTTAGGCCACTTTTGTGAGATGCAGTACAATTAAGAGAACCCTGCAAAGGAACAATTACTGCAGAACTGTGTCCTTAATATTGAGAACATATAGAAGACACTTTTTTACTCTAGCCCTTATATTTTCCTGCTACGTCGAGCCCTTCTTCAGCGCGGAGGGGTCGAACGCGCCTTAGGTGTTGAGGGGGAGCCCCTTGGATGGTGTCCCTTCGGAGAAGAGACGGCGTGCCACACTGGTGGCGGTGGGGGCCACATGGTAGGGAGTTCCTAATCTTCCATCTTAGGGATCGGTAGTTGGAAAGTCTTGCAGAAGTTGGGGAGATCTTGGAGAGTCTTTAGGGTCGCAGACCGCCCCTCATGGCGCGCTACTAGTGCAAAGGGAAAGTTCCAGCGATATATGATACGTTTCTCCTTCAGTATATTGAGGAGAGGCTTCAGTTGGCGACGCTTCTGTAGAGTGTGCCAGGAGAGATCAGGGAATAGTTGGATTTTAGTTCCCTGGAATTCAATGCAGCGCATGCCCCTTGCCTTAGCCATGAGCGCTTCTTTCTCCTTATAATCATGGAAACAACAGATTATATCCCTGGGATGCATTGAGGCCGATTTAGGCCTGAGTGCTCTGTGTGCTCTGTCCAATTTATAAGATTTGGAAGGCGAGTCACCCATCACCTGACTGAAAATAGAATCCAGAGTTGTTTGCAGATCCTCTTTCCTCTGAACCTCCGGGAGGCCTCTGATCCGGACGTTACATCTGCGGCCCCTATTATCTATGTCCTCCAAGTGGCGGGCCATAGCATTAAGCATAGATACATGGTCAGATATGGCGGGTTGGAGTTGCCCCAGGAATTTACGTGTATTGTCGTGTTCCTCTTCCAAGGATTCCACTCTGGAGGCTATTTGCTTAATATCTTGCCTGATGCTAGATATCTCCTCCCTGCAGGTGCTTTAATATCTGATAATAAAGCTTTCAGGTCATCTTTTGTAGGAAGATTGCTGCAGGACCTCTGTCCAAGGGGGAGAGTCCAACTGCTGTGGGCTTTGAGGAGCAGGGGAGCCCACTGAGGATCCCTGCCACGAGGGAGCAGAGCTGGCCGAGTCCCTGGGGGGGGGAGTGCTGTATGGGGCCAGTGTCAGGAGCCTCACTACCAACTGAAGCATCAGAAGGTGTAGGCTGCAGGGTGAGAGTCAGTGTCTGGCCTGTTGTGGGGTTCCCAGTTTAGGGCTGGCAGCCATGGCGCTGTGAGGCAGGTGAAAGTTCTGGAGCGTGCTCGGGGCCCACGCGGCAAATGGCGGAGGAGGAGGAGAAGAGGGGGGGGCAAGAACCCTCTGCAGCGCGTACCTGTGTCGGCGCTGATTCCTCACTCCAAGCTGTAGTCAGGTCCTGTGAGAATTGAGCCGCCCAGGGCTCAGTGATCGGGCCGCGACGGAGTTCCTGGAGCTTCTGTATAACAAGCACCTTTGGCGCCCTGTGCGGAGGCGGGAAGAGGGGCCGTCGGCAATGGCGGCGTGATCCCAGCGGCCGCAGCGCGTAGCGAGGATCGGACCCGGTAAGGCGCTGGGGACTTGCTCTGCTTCCTCCCTGAGTTCCGGAGCTTCCTCTTACCCATCTAGGGCCAGTGGGATTGCAGGGTTCTCGGGTGTTAGTGGCCGTCCAGCGGGAGCTCCTCTAACATGCGGCCATCTTCATCGGCTTCCGGACACGCCCCCCGGCATCTTGAGCTTTAGATCATATAGTTCCAAGAACGTACTTTTAATACCACCAAGAAATTGTTCTGAAGTACTTTGAGGATCAATATCATCATTAGAATCTACCTACAACAAGTCTAAAAGGTCAAATAATACCTCCTGATCTGTTTCAGATATATTATCACCTAGACAAAAACCTAACTTACTAATTTTGGTACTACACTCACCCTCATGTACTACATCAGTGACTTTCTGTCTGTTCTTAAAGATTTTAAATAAATTTTATTTTCTTAGGGATTTCGCTAAATCGATCTCAAATTGACAATAGTCAAATTTACTACTTAAACAAAAGTTTTGGTAATAAAGAGAGGGCTGCAGGGCTCAGATCTAAATGAGACAGGTTAGTAACATTAGTGGCATTAACATCACTCACCCACCGTTGACTTGTGGAGTCTTGAGGGTCACACGTCTCTACTACCTCCAAGAGACGTGTTTCCTCTTGAACCCCCTCCTTTCGGAGGTACGGTTTTCCTTCTTGTGCCCTCCTTGGTGAATGCGCCGCCTAAAGGGCCTGATGATGAGGAGCCATTCAAAGCACCCATCGATTTCCTAGACTGATGTCCATTCACATTATCTTCTGTAGGACTAGAATAGGAGCCAGAGTCCGTTGTCCAATATCCATCTTCTTTTTCTTCCCTTGCCTCCTCTGTTTAGCGAATCTAGAAAATCTCTTGTTATATTGTGACTGTTCTTTCTATTTAAAGATCTTGTCATTTTTAAAATCAAACTTGTCCCATATAAATTTGTCTCTTTTTCGGTCTTTAATATCATTCTGTACTGGAACCAAACGTGTTTCCAATTTACGCAGGAACATCTTCCACTGTGTTTTGGACAACCTTGTCTGTAGTTCTGACTTCGCCAATGTCAAATCCTTTTGAACACAGTCATAATCCGTCTGTGATTTCTCCAAAACAATTTTAGTCAGATTTAAAGAATATTCAATATGAGCCTCTTTCCACTTTTTCTCAAAATCTTGATCATCACCATATTGTGCAATCTCTTTATATATTCTTAATCCTCTCGGTGATCTCTTACATTCAACATATGATTGCAAGGTACTACAGGTCCAAAACAAACGCACTTCTTTTTCTGCTAAATTAAAAACACGGTGCTCCAATAAGCGAGTGCTCAAAACTTTAACCTCTTCTTGATCATTACACCGAGTAAAAAAACCATCCACGTCCTCACGTCCTGCAGCTAAAGAAGTAAAAGTGTTGTCTGTCTCCATATTGTCTTCAGTTGCACTTGCAGACTCCATAGATATACCCACATGTGCTCCGACTAAACAGAATAGATTCCATAGGATATACCGTACGCCAAAGAAGACGCAACATCGGGCCCCAAGGGGTTAAGTCTATATCCTCTATGGACATACAGTCCGCAAGAATGACCATAACACCAATCACTTTTAAATATTCATTCATCCAGCTCTTTAGGTGGTGCTCAGCATGTAAAGCAACAAACAAGTCCAAAATAGAATAAAAGGAGTTGCGCGAAACGATTGTTGGCGTTTATTACACCACCCGTCTGGTCCGTTTTATGCCACTGTATCTTATCCTGGAATAAAGTTTTTGATAGCTCGATACTGGTGACTGAATAGTACCCCTACACTATTACTGAATAGAGATCATTATACAAAGACCAATGTTACCACCATGTAATGACCATATAGTGGTAGGTATCAGTGTACACAGGTGCTCTAAAAACTGTACATTACTACCATACAGGGACCATATAGTTTAGATACCAGTGCACACAGGCTCTGCAAATTTATAAGTGATTACAGTGCAGTTACATCTTGTGACTCACAGGTGACGTTTCTCTGGTGAGTCATAGACTTTCCCTTTTGTTCTGCATTTGGTCCAGACCTCCATGATTACTTCTTCTGGCCACCACTCGTCTCTGCAGATTTGGACACACACATCTTAGAATCCTCACTTTTCCAGAACCTCACTCCCTGCCCACCACCTCTGTACAAACTTCCAAGACATGGCACAGGGGTATAGGTCATAGCTTAGAGGCCCAGTCTCCTAGAGGGGAGGAACAGAGGATTCACTCCCTGGTGATTGTGTTACAGCTATGGCCTGTACCCCTCAGAATCATATTACCAGGTAGGTAGACCTCATTAGATAGGTTGGTACAGTACAGTACATAGGCCCCAGGTAGGGAGGCAGTACATAGGCCTCAGGTAGGTAGGCAGATTGGTGCTAGGTGCTAGGTAGGTAGGCAGTAGTTAAGCAGATCTCAGTTAGGTAGATAGGCTACAGGTAGGTAGATTGGTCCTAGATAGGCAGTAGTTAGGGAGGTCTCAGGTAAGTAGGCTACAGGTAGGTAGATTGGCCCTAGGTAGGCAGTAGTTAGGCCCCAGTTAGGTAGGCAATGCCAAGGTAGGTAGGTAGGCTGCAGGTAGGCCCCAGGTAGTTAAGTAGGCAGTAGGTGGGCCACAGTTAGGCTGTAGGTAGGCCCCAGGTAGCTAGGTAGATAGATTATAGGTGGGGCCCGCATAGGTAGGTAAATAGGCTATAGGGAGCCCCAAGTAGGCAGGCAGGCTCTAGCTAGGCTACATTTAGGCAGGCAGGATTTAGGCAGGTGATATAGGCCCCCAAATTGGCAGATTGGCAGATAGGCTATAAGGTCCCCATATAGGCAGGCAGGGTTTAGGTAGGCTACAGTGGGCCCCAGATTGGTAGGCAGGCAGTGTTTACCACTATAGGCAGTCAAGGTTTATGTAGGCTGTATAATCCCCATATAAGCAGGCAGGTAGGGTTTAGGTTACCATAGGGGCCCTATGCAGACAGACAGAGTTTAGGTAGAATATAGGGCGCCATATAGGTAGGCAGGCAGGGTTTAGGTAGCTATAGGGCCCCATATAGGCAGGCAGAGTTTAAGTAGCTATAGGGCCCAATATAGGCAGGCAGGCAGGCAGCTTTTAGGTAGAGTATAGGGCCCCATATAGGAAGGCAGGCAGGTTTAAGTAGCTATAGGGCCCCCTAAAGGCATACAGGTAGGGTTTAGGTAGCTATAGGGGCCCATAAAGATAGGAAGGCAGGGTTTAGGTAGAATATAGGGCCCCATATATGCAGACAGGCAGGGTTTAGGTAGCTATAGGGGTCATTTAGGTACGCGGGCAGGGTCTAGGGTAGGCTATAGGGGCCATATATAGTCAAACAGGCAGGGTTTAGGGTAGGATATAGGGGCCATATGTAGTCAGGCAGGGTTTATGGTAGGCTATATAGGCCACATATAGTCAGGCAGGTAGGGTCTAGGTAACTATAGGGGTCATATATAGTAAGGCAAGCAGGGTTTAGGGTAGGCTATAGAGGCCATATATAGTCAGGCAGGTAGGTTCTAGCTATAGGGGCCATATATAGTCAGACAGGCAGGGTTTTGGGTAGGCTATAGGGGCCATATATGTAGGCAGGCAGGGTCTAGGGTAGGCTATAGGAGCCATATATAGTCAGGTAGGCAGGGTCTAGGTAGCTATAGGGTCCATATATAGTCAGACAGGCAGGGTTTAGGGTAGGCTATAGAGGCCATATATAGTCAGGCAGGCAAGGTTTAGGGTAGGTTATAGGGGCCATATATAGTCAGGCAGGGTTTAGGGTAGGCTAAAGGGGCCATATATAGTTAGGAAGGCAGGGTTTAGGGTAGGCTATAGGGGTCATATATATATAATTAGGCAGGTAGGGTCTAGGTTGCTATATAGGCCATATATAGTCAGGGTCTAGGGTAGGCTATACGGGCCATATATAGTCAGGCAGGCAGGGTCTAGGTAGCTATAGGGACCATATGTAGTCAGGTAAGGCTTAGACAGGCTAGATTAATAAAAAAAAAAAATCACTTACCTCCCCCACAGTCCCTCGATGTGAACGACTTAAGGCCTAGCAGGCAGATTAGCAGAGTGGAGCACCGGCAGCGCTCTGCTAACACCGGGCAGTCCTACCTTTGAACGTTCGAGCCGGAGTGCCCGGGCATTAAGAGGCAGGATACACCAGGCCCCGCCGGCAGTGAACTGTTATGTTCATTGCCGGGGGGTGCAGGAGCGAGACTACTGGGGGAGCGGAAGAACTACCAGCTATCCCGGGCCCCCTAAGGACCCGGGCCCCGGGGCAGCTGCTACGTCCACTACCCCGGTAGTTACGCACACGCGTAATCATGTAGTCTATGTCCATTTTCATGGTTTTTCCATAGTCTAAGAGGAGCTCTTACTCTTTGAGTAATCACTAATATATATGTGCTACATCTTGGAGAATGTCCTCTTTCTCACACTTGAGAAAAAAGGCTGAAAAAAGTTCATGTCCACAAGTGCACCATAGTTTATTATTTACATGTTAACTTCAAAAATACTCAACATAATATATGTTGAAATGGAGTTGAAGTATTGGATTTATGCTGTATACATAGGATCTCTTGGGTAAAAGGGCTGAAGGATTTATATAAAATTAATAATTAATTTAATAATCGCTTGGAATTAGAAAAACCAATCGCATTCTACTCAATAAATCCCGTTATTATAGTATTATCAGTGATTACAAACACATCACAGCAGACTAGAACTAAAAGAAAAGAAGTCAGAATAGCATTTCAGTGAACTATGGTAGTGATTTTGCTTCGTGAACCACAGGTCCCAGCAAAACCTGTTGTGTGCTGGCTCTTGACGTATGTAGAATAAAGAATAAAATTTGCACAAATTTTAGGTAAATACATTTTAGATTATTTAATTAGACATTAATTTTCCTTATTCAAATGCTTTATTGAGTAAAGGTATTAAATGACATAGGCAAACGCAATGCAAAGGTCATAAGATCCAGCAATCATAAAGTGGTATAATAAAAAAATTAACAACATTCACGTTAAAAAACAATAGAATAGCCATTAATACAGGTAATGAAGATTAAGTCAACGAGGTGTGAACCAAAGAGAACATAGTGATCTAGTGCACCATGAACCTGACTTTGAAGGAATAGACAGCTTTAGAGGGTACTGCGTCATCCACAGAGGTGTCACGGGTCCCAGGTCAAGAAAGCCAGCATATTTAGACCTTTCAGGATACAAAAATCAAAACCTAACAAGGTGTATGAAAAAAAAAAGGACGAAAAACTAACATGGGAAAACCAAATCATAGGCTCGTGGTGACATCCCTCTCTCCAGGTCAAAGGAATAGAAGAGGAAAAACACATAGTTGGTATGATCCCTTAATCTACACTCCGTCTGTGCCCCAAGTCAGACCAACCAGGCCTAGTTAAAGTTTAAGGGGGTGCTGCCCCTGTGTAGGAGAGGTACTGGTCAGAGCCAGAGAAGGAAATCCAGTCCTCCCATGTACATAGGTATTTGCTATAGCATAACGGTGAATTGGTCCTGAACTCCTCCAACCTCTGCAGCACATGCACCTCTCGGAACCAATCTGTCAGCGATGGGTGAGCTGTAGATAACCACAATCTGGGGATGACTATTTTAGCCGCCAAAAGCATAAATGTAATGAGATGAGACTTAAGGAGGGCAGTGGGGAGCGGAATGTCAAACAGAAGTGTCGAGGCAGGAGAGTTCTGCACCTTTATTCCCGTTACTCTATGAATTACGTCTAAAACCTCTCCAGAATGGCTGCAGAACAGAGCAGCCCCACCAGATGTGGCTCATAGTGCCACTCTCCTTCCCACAGCGCCAGCAAACACTCAAGGAGGAGGAAAATAGAGTGCTCAACAGGGCAGGTACACGGTACCATCTTGTGATAATTTTATAATTAAGCTCGTGGACCCTGGCAGATACCGAAGATTTATGAGACAGTTGAAACGCTTTACGCTACTCCTCATCAGTGAGGGTCAGGCCGAGTTCCTTCTCCCAGCTGGCTTGAAAACAGAGTTTATCATTCGCCTAAGAGCTGACTAGGAGCCTATAGAGGCTGGAGAGAGCTCTCCGCTCCGAATATCTGCCAAGGCACCACAGCTCAAAGATAGTGGGGGATCTATGCACCAGTAATTCCCTTTTCCACCTCGAGTAGAGACTGTGCAACTGATAATAGGAGAATCTGGCAAATTGGGTCATGCCCGAAACACCCAGTAGGTCTTCATACCCTCTCAAGGATTTGGAAGCCAGGATCCCATCCATCACAGAAAGGGCAGGAGCCCCCCCCAATAGGCGAGTCAGAGGTCCGGAGAGAGACTCCGGGATAGCTGGATTCCCCAGGAGCGGGGTGCAAGGCCCCCCCCATCATCAATATCTTCATCTTAGAGGCAAACGATCTGCACAATAAAACCGAGGTCTGTCCTATGAGAGAGAGTTTACATAGTGCACTTCTTGGTAATATTGATGGAGGTAACTATGGCATAGCCGCTATAGGAGCCCTATAAATCCTGTGTTCAAGCAGGACCCATAATTTGGGGGCCACTCCATTGAATGCATCCAAAATATGAGTAGCTACCGCGGCCAGATAGTAGGCCTGGAAGTCAGGGAGAGACAAGCCGCCCTTGACTTTTGAGCTAGACAACGTCTTCTCCGATATCCGGGGGTGGCCCCACGCCCATACGAACTGTTAGACTATCTTGCGAAGCGCTTTGAAAAAGGACTTGGGGAGCCTAATTGGGATGGCTTGGAAGAGGTACAGAAGTCTAGGGAGGACATTCATTTTTAAGATGTTTATATGCCCTAACCAAGAGAAGTCTTCCCGGTCCCATTTCAGGAGATCTTGTTGGAGTCTAGTGAGAAAGGGGGCAAAGTTCAGGTCATAAGTCATATTTAAGGACGAGGGTGTCCGGACCCCCAAATACTTAAAAGACCCGGTCTCCCAGGAGAGGGGGAAGGAAGATTTCAGAGAAGTGGCTAGAGCTTGAGGGATATTGAAATTTAGTGCAGAGCTTATTGTCATGTTTATTCTATGGTTACTGTGGAGGCTATATTCTTCCAGGACCCGCATTGCCGCTGGTAGGGAGGAAGCAGGGTCCGTGAGGTATAACAATAAGTCATCCGCGAAGGCTGAACACTTGAGGTGGAGGCCTTCTACAGAGATCCCCTGTAATCCGGCAAGGTCTTGTGCAGGAGATAAGGAAACCCCATTGATGTCGCGGGGTTACGAGTCTGTGATAAGGCGTATAGTGCCATAATCTTCCCCCGTATTCCTGCGCCTTGTCCCAGCGACTCCAGGACACCATTCAGGAAGGGCCATGCTACCCGGTCAAAGGACTTCTCCGCGTCAAGAGACAATAGAAGACAAGGGATCTTTTGTGTATTAACGTGGTGAATCAAAGAAAAGGTCTTAAGTGTGTTGTCTCTCGCCTCCCTGGACGGGACAAAGCCCACCTGGTCCCGATGAATAAGAGATGTGAGCAGAGGATTAAGCCGATTTGCTATCAATTTGACGAAAAGCTTAGCATCTGTGTTTATTAGAGATATTGGGCAGTAGCTTTGGCATTGTGAGGGATCTTTACCCTCCTTAGGAATGACAACAATGTGAGCCTTCAGAAAGGCCGGGTCAAAAGGGGCATTCGTAGAGGCTGCATTCAATGTCCCAAGGAGGGGTTGCGATAGTTCAGACTTTAAGGTTTTATAAAACAAAGCTTTATAGCCATCCGGACCCAGAATCCTGCCAGAGGGGAGCGACTGTATAGACGTTATCAGTTCCTCTTCTGAGAAGGGCTCTTCCGGGGAGGCGAGAGAGTCCGCTGAGAGACGCGGAAGGGCAGTGTTGGCCAGGAATTGATTAAGCAAGGAGGGGCCCGCCGAAGGGGTCGGAAGATTGTACAGACCAAAGTAATACTGATGGAAGACTTTGAGTATGTCCTCCGTGAGGTGAACTGTCCGCCCCTTCGAGGATATGATCGTTGGAACAAATAGAGCGGCTCTTTTGTCTCTTAGCGCTCGGGCCAGAGCCCTTCCTGGTTTATTGCTCCAGGTATAATAGGAACTAACACAAAGCTGGCGATATCTCCTGTGCCTATACTCCATTAACTAGAGAATATCGTGTTGTGTCTGAACTATAGCCCTAAGGTCCCTTTCCAACCCCAATGTTTTATGTATCGCCTCCAGGGAGGTCAATTTAGTCAAAAGTGATTGAAGTTTGGATGAAGCCTCCCTCTTGAGACATGCCCCATGTTTAATGAGAACTCCCCTGAGGGTTCACTTCAGGGCCTCCCACTGGACCTGAGGAGAAGTGGTGTCCAACCTATTGACCTCTGTAAATAAGGAGACTGAGCGCTGCAGATCTGTACGGTACAGGGAATCAGATAAGAGCGACTCATTAAGCTTCCATACAAATGTGGTTCATCTAAAGTTCGGGAGGACTAGGTCACAATGGACGGGGGCATGATCCGAATGCATGGAGCTGCCAATAGAAACCGAGACAACATATTTGAGGTGCGAATGCTGAGGAAAAATAAAATTGATATGGGAGTAGGAGTTATGGGGGAAGGAATAAAAAGTGTAGTCTTTATCTAGTGGATGCAGTAATCTCCATATATCCATTAACTGCATGTCGTGGAGCAATCTTTTGACTTTATTGAGGACATGGAAGGCCACTGAGGAGCGTCCACTAGAGGTGTCTAGGAGAGGATTTAGCGCTAGGTTGAAGTCTCCACCGAATACTATCTGACTGGAGCAGCTCGTCTAGAATTTTCGCTAGAAAGGGCAATTGACTCATGTTGGGAGCATAGATATTGGACAATGTATAGATCTGGTCTTGTAAGTTAATCTTTACAAATAGTGCCCTAGCTGCTTCTTCGATGACTGTGACCGGGAGAGATTTGTGGAAGAAGATGGCAACTCCCTTGACCTTTGAGGAAGAGCTACTATTATGGCACCAGACAGGGAAGTAACGATTTCTATAATGTTGCATGTGGGAGGATTGAAGATGGGTTTCCTGGAAGTGAACTATCTGAGATCTTTGTTTGTGGAGGTGGAAAAGGATCTGTGACCTTTTTTCGGGGGAATTAAAGCCCTTAACATTAAGGGACATAATACGTATATTCGCCATAAGGGTGTCTAAAAGCACAGAGAAGAGCGACGCCCTCGCACATCAGAGAAAACACACAAGTCGAGCCGAGAATCCTAACATAAATACATGAAAAATACATAACAACAGTGAACAGAGGCCTAACAAACAAAGGCCGAATACCTAAAGAATGCAGGTAGAAAACTGCTGCGGCCATTTGGGAAAGGACAGGAGAGCAAGATATGTAGGAGGAGAAAAATCCGTTATCTGAAGCAAAAGGGAAGTAGGTGAAAAAACGCTTCTTTGTAAAAGTCTGCAACTAGCCGACCTCCAGAGAAACCTGAAAAAGAACATTGAGAGGATGGAGGGAGCGTACCCCGCCCAGACCATCCGCATCCAGTACTATGAGAAGAGGAAGGGAAGGGGGAGAAGGGTATGGAAAGGGGAAATAGGGAAATGTAACGGGGTCCTAGGCAGGGTAGGCCCCACCCATCCAGGCAACATCGAGACATTAAAGTATCAAGGTCTGTTTGTCAATTCTGAATGAGATCAGAGAGAGAAAATAGGATTATATCATGTAACTAAAGTCCCTCATCCCTACAGTCAAACAGGCATTTCAGGCAAAGGCCAAGCAAGCCGACAGAGGCCCAAGAAAACCAAAGGTAGGAAGGGGCCGAAAGCCAAGAGAGAGCTAGAAAGTGAGGGGAGCCGCAGTCTCCCAAGGGGGTGCAGGATCAGCGATGGGGTCGAGCCCGAGGAGGTTGGCTGTCTGGGCTCCCCATTCTGCGACGGGATCTCTGTGGCTTCGCCGATAGCAGGTGTGGACAAAGCCGCTGATTGTCTAGAAGCTGGGGCAGACCTGCGTTGGGATCCTGTGATGAGGCTAGAGACCAGTCCGGGAGCGGTATGTCTGGGAGGTAAAAGTAGGCAAAGAAGGTTGGCAGGTTGCCCAGGGAGCGGAAGATGAGTAATCTGTCAGCATGTCTAACCTGGAGGGAGAATGGGAAACCCCACCGATATGGTATCTTTTTGGATTGAAGGACGGATAAGAGTGGCTTGAGAGACGCCCTCATTCTAAGAGTGCGTCTTGACAAATCTGGAAATAAATGTAGCTTAGCTCCTTTGTACTCCACACTGGGCACAAAGCGAGCTGTGCGCATTATCTCTTCCTTAATGGTGAAGTGGTGGACTCTGCAAATACCGTCTCGAGGGCGAGAAGGGTCCGTGCTGTGTGGCCGCAGAGCTGGGTGGGCCCTATCAAACTCAATGAAGGACTCTTCGGGCTTGCCCAGGAGGTGGTTAAATATTTTCATCAGAACAGAAGAGTTCTCTCCTTGTTTGACTGTCTCTGGTAGACCCTGGAGCCTGATATTGTTCCGCCTGTTGCGTTTTTCCAGGTCTTCTTGTTGGGTAGTGAGGTGGAGATGCTGCGAGGCATGGTCCGACAAGGCGGTCTGCAGGGAGGCTACAAGGGTAGATGTTGATTCCTGAGCCTTTTCGAGCTTATGGACCTTTGCTTGGAGTTCTGCCACATTTGATTGAACCGGGTGTAGGTCCTGTCTCCATGGCTTGCTGCATTTCGCAAGCCATGAGATGCATATCCTGCTTAAATGGTAGGAGAGAGAGAAGTGCTTTGAGCTCCGGGTGAGCTTCCAGTGTGAGCATAGCAGTTTCAGGAGGCATTTGGCATGCTGCTTGGAAGTTGGAGGCAGCATGCGGTTCCTGACTTTTTGAGATCGTTAGGGAGCTGGTGGTAGGGCCATTTTGGGGCACTCCTGCCCCATGTTGAGGAGTCCGAGCTCTAGGCCCAAGAAGCCGCAGCCTGTGGCAGGACGCCCAGGGTCTCTTGCAAGCCGCGCAGAGACCCTGACGGGGTCAGGGAGGCGGAGAGGCCCGGGAAGGCCAGCATGGAGTGAGACCCCATGCTTCCCATCACCAAAGCCCCACCGCCACCCCAAGCCGCGTCCAGATCCCCAAGTCGGCCCAAGGCCCACGATGCATCCCACTCACAAGGGCTGGCGATCGGGACAGTGTCCTCCATAGTGTCAGGGAGGGAGTTGGCTTCATCCTCTAAAGGGATCTTACTGGGGTGAGCGGTTCTGGTGTTCTCACCACAACCCACGCCTTCAAGCCTCTCTAAATGATCCGATCGTTGGCCAGGCACGTATGTTCTAGGGCCCATCCGGGGACCCAGGGGTGGTGCAGGAGCTCCAGGGTTTTGCGTGTCAGAGATGACATAGGAGACTGCAGGGGCCATGGAGGGAAGTTCACTAAGCCCAGTTAGATCATGCGGGGCCGGGAGCTCTCCCCCCCATTCTGCCCTGCTCATGTCCACGGCTCCGGTCAGTCCATTAGCTGCCCCCAAAGTGGCCTCGGCTGCCCAGTTTATAGAGGCATTTCGTGGAGTATTGTCTTCTAGTCTCCCGCATACACAGTCCGGCGGGGACATGGGGGAGAAAAGAGCCGCATCCTGCACACCCTGGTTCACAGAGGGAACCCCCTGAGGCGCCGGCAATGCGTTAGGGTCACTTGGCAGGGCCGCTTCAGTGCGAGGAAGCTGGGTCTCCGCAAGGCACTGAGCTGGCGGCGCTAGCTCCGCAGTGAGTGAGATCCCCGGCTGGTGCATCAGTCAGTATATTAATTTTTTATTTTTAGGAAATTATTTTATTTAATATAGTTTTATAATTAACATCAGGAAGCTGTCAGGAATTCTATACAGTCTTTTCTACTTTTTTACCATGCAGCACAGATAGACACCTACGATATGCCAAATATATGAACTGCAGAAGAACAGGTTCATACATACTGGCACATTCTACACTGCTTTAATTTAGAACTGGCATCTATGCGTCTAAATTATACATGTCGCCATAAATGATGTTATAGTGCAAAAAACACTGTGATGCCATAGGATGGGTTATTGTACACAGTAATGTCACAGTATACAAATAATGGGATAATGTCACAGAACATGGACGATAAGCACAGTGGTGGCACAACATTGGAGTAACAGAGCATCACAATAAAGAATAATGCACACAATGATGTCACAGTGCAGGAAAAATAAACTTGAATTTTCTGTTATGGTCTTTGGCCAACCTCAAACTGCTGGGCTCAGGTGCAACTACAGCCTTTATTTCACTGAGAGGAACATACACAAGACTAATATATTCTAAAAGGCTGATGAGAGCAGCCTTTTAAAATATATTGAAATTTCAGTAGCACGATCAAGGCAGTCTCCACTAATGAGAAACATAACCGTTTTTGAGATACACAGGACTGTGAGACACATAAAGCAGTGGTGGAAGAGGGACACCTGAATGGTAGACTATGTACACAAGTATCTTTGTACACATGTAGGTACTTTAGGTTACAAGTTGACTAATAGACACAGCTCCTTCATTCCAAAGTGGTTGACCAACTACTAAGTGAATGATGACAAAAATGAATAACCATTATCTAAAAACAACAGCAGAATATGTCAGTATTGATAAAGAGAATAATTTATAATTAAAAAGGTTGTCTGCCTCATTAAAAGTATTTTAATACAAGAAACACAAAAGAGAGGGCTACATACCATATTAAAAGTAAAATTTTATTGAGGACCAAAATATTCAACAATCAAAAAATAACAAGTAAAAAGAAAAGACGATGTCAACAAAACAAATGGTGCGACAACATGTGGGTAAGGTATACAAGAAGCTGGGCTCCCTCCAATTTAAAAGGCATTATATAGTATCAAAAGTTTCTTTAGAATAAAGTATACAAAAGCCATCAGTAAATGGGATACATTATATAGTCAAGAAACCCCATATAGATCTATTCTTACCCATAGTAAAGCATGCTCCACAGGAGTGACACCAAACACCTCAATGCACGTTTCACAAATGCTTCATCAGGGGGTGTGTTTGCACCAATTGTTTTGTGTTTCTTGTACTGTATATTTTTAAGTGGTAACCGTATACTTTGATTTATGATTTTTGGAGGTGTTGTGTACCCTCACAATAACACTTAGCCAATGCAGTCCCTACAAGCTATTTTTTCTTTGCCAAAAAGTAATTGAAATAGTTTCTAGACCCCGAGATCTTCCCGATTTTCAGTTGACATGCTGTCACTTCCGAATGGATGTCATTGCTGTGGCTGCTGATTGACTGCAGTGGTCACGAGCCCCTAACTAACATTACTATTCAGAGATGTTCACTTCCGATCAGTGATGTAAGTTAGGGGTACGTGACCGCAGCAGCCAATCAGCAGCCACAGCAATGACATCCCCGTTCGGAAGTGACAGTGTGTCAACAGAAGACCGGAGAGATATTGAACCGGGGAGCTATTTGAATTACTTTTTAATGAGGTGGACAACTCCTTCAATAAGAATTGCAGAAGTTATAACTGTGCAAACGGTAAGTATTTTAGACATGTTTGACTTAGGAAAATTCATCTGCTATTTGGATACGGGCCATCTTTAAAAAATTCCAAATTTTGGTATACAATCCAAAAGCCTCAGCAAGGTTAAACAGGTAATTTACTAAATACATTTAAATCTAGATTCCCTACCAGGTCATGTAAAAAGTATGTACTTTCCTGGCACAACACTTTACTGTTGCAGTAAAAAAAGATCCATCACAAAACACATCCTCTTCCTTTTCATGACTTTCCATAATTACATATTTGGTTATCATATCTGGAAATGTGGGCCCAAAATTCCATCTGTAATTTGTAAGGCTACAAAGATCATGGTATGTATACTCCATAATGTGTTTGTCAGAGCTTCCAAAAAGCTCATTCATAATATAGAGAAAAATGCTGCAAGATTCCACCGGTCTCATCCCTTGTCAACGGCACATGGAGACATGCACTCTGGAAGCCCCTGAACCTCAAAGTGAATATCCTCAGACACACATGTACGAAGAACCATACTGTTACAATTATCTCCAGCACAGATACTGTGTCATTGGATCAGTGTAGAACGTTCCAGTTATTTGTGACTCACCATAGAGAAAAGAAAGAAATGCTGAAGCTAGACTGATCATTTTTTTTAGCCTATTTTTTTTTCTTAAAAGGGGACACCCTAAAAAATATAATTGTTTTGTTCTCAAAACCTGTTTATCTATTTGTCTATGTGAACTTCTGAAAACAGTGCTACACCTGTCCAACAGATGTGCGTGGTATTGCACCTCAGTCTCATTCACTTCAAAGGAGCTGAGCTGCAATACCCATGACAACCCACAGACACATGTGGCGCTGTTTCTAGAAAAAAAATCTATTTTTCCATAGCTGTTAAAATTCTACAGAAGACACAGGTTTAAAGGGAATCTGTCTGCAATTTTTTTTACTTATTAAAACAAGACCTTGATCCATATTCTTTTCTTCTTAGCCGTTTTTATTTTCTGATTATAGACGGCCGAATTGAGAAATCTACATATGATTCAAAGGTTTGGTTCCGGCCTGGAGGCAAAAGTTCTGAGCTACATTGTAAATTTTCACAGCTCTTTACATAAACAGACCTTTCTTTGACTAGAGGCCTAGTGATGTCCTCTTGCTGGGTCATGTGATATGCAATTTACACAAATCACACACGCCCCCTTCTGAGCACACAGAGTTGAAGAGCTGGATGCAGGAGGTATGAAATGAGATTGTGGCAAAACCCCTTTAAGGCAAAGATTTAAATAAGCAGCTGGTTCCAACTTTCTTAACGAGATCAGCTTTGCAAAATGGAGCCTGGTCATTCACCTTTTTTTTTTTTTACATTTCCTCCATTAGGCTTAATTTAAATTGAGACCTGGACCACTGCTGCCATGTCATTAAGTGGATATGTCTTTCCCGAAGAAAGGTTTAAACATTTTTTTCTCTATGGTAAAATGCATTGTTATTCTGAAAAATTACTTTGTCATCACCAAACCATTTTTTAATTCATGAAATGAGAAAAAAAAACCCTTCTATGTCCACCTGTGTATTGACTACTGAGACATGAATTCCCATCTTCCCTGGTAATTTACCTGACATGCAACCACATACCATAAGAGAGTAGGGAAATGTTTTCTTCAGACGTCATCTGTATATGTATCATTGTGACAGCACCAGACAAAAGTTCTAGCATCATCTTCCTGGCCAATGCAGATTGATGATTCATCAATGAATATCACTTTTATCCAATACTTCACACTTCATCATTGTTTTCTTTACCCCATGGTAAAGTAAGTTGAATCCTATCTGAAATAAAGTCACCTTTTCTGTTGCTGAATAGGCCTTAAACAATTTGTCGACTATGTAGGCTGAGAACCTACATAGTCGTATATAGCATATAGTCAGATATGTATGTTAGATATAGCAGTAGTGTAATTTATAATAATCTACATATTCAGTGTTTACCTATGTCTAGGCACTGCATGGAGTAGCTATCTGTTCTGGCACATAGATTGGGACCTGAGTGGGCAATGGTCTACTATGATAATCATATGTCACACTAGGGCATATGGACATCGGTTGACTTCATGAGAAAAGCCCTTTATTAGAGGGATGTTCTTTCTTATGGACTTTTATCTGTTGCCCAGAGTTGAGAGCAGTTACGCAGAATGTCTTTCATTCTCTTTGGAAGAATTGCTCTGTCCTGCATTACCCAGAGACTATATCCACGGCTGTCCATAACCTGTCCATTATATGTCTGTGGCTTAACCTCTTAACACCTCCCTCACTTAATTTTGAGTCTTTAGAAGACTTTCTTCTCTGTTCTCTTCCTGTTTACTTCTCACACAGCAGCCTCCATGATTTCTTCCATACGACCTTCAAACTCTGGAACTCACTACCCCAACACACAGTACTATAATGTTGTACTGTGTTAGCCATAGAAAGTAGTAGAAGAGTGAAGAAATTAGGTGATACCTTTTAGAGGCTAACTGAGTATATTTGATAGTAAGTTTTTGAGAGTACACCATGTCTGAAGAAGGGAGCTAGTACTCTCGAAAGCTCACCATCAAATATACTCAGTTAGCCTGAAAAAGGTATCGCCTGATTTCTTCACTTTTCTACCAACCCAACACATGTGTAGACATAGACACTCTTCCGCCATCGAAACCTTCAAAAGTGACCTAATAACCTATTTCTTCAGAATAACCTACAACCCATAACAACTCTGCTGCCACTACACCACCATACAAGCATTTTCTACCATCACCTACTGTTTCCCTTCCCGTTTTCATGCATATTGTTAGTTCTCAGGGCCAGGGTCCTCTCTCCCTCCTTACCATTCTGTTGCTTATTTAGTTGATGTTTATTGTACTTATTTTTGTCTTATGTCTTAAAACCTCATTTTAATGCAAACGGTGCCCTGGAATTAATGGAGCTAAAACCTGATAATAAATAAGAATTGTGTAAAGATTAATATTTCTTTTGCTGGGTATCCTTCCAGAAAGTAGCAAATTGCTGGTGGTCCCAGCAGGGGCACACTTTGTGGACTATATATTGTCAAGATACCTTTCTAGCAGGTAAGGATTGTCCAAAGCGGACAACTGCTTTAATCTAATTTGTATGACCAGTTTTATATATAAAGGGTGAAATTCCTTCTCCATCTATTAGTCATCTGAATCTCATGTTTCTAAAGCAAGTTCAGTATGGTTTTGTGATCTACAAATAGGTTCTGATATACTGGAAATCAACCATTACGTTATTTTCGCCGTGTGCTGAAACAGTAACAAGATTTGATGTGAGACTTTATACTTCAGTCTAGCGAGCTCCGCAGATTGATTCGCCTTTATTAGAGACTTTAAGAGTAGGCTTATAAAATAAATAAATCCAAGTGCATCTCTGTGATTCAAGGGCAAAGTAAAAGACAAGCAATCAATACAAATATAAAGTTTAGTCCCAGGCACAACAGTGTGTCTTAAAACATCAAACTTTAATTAAAAGTTGTAGAACTTAATTTTATATTTGGCTTGATACAAACAATGGCAATAGTACTGCAATTTGTCAGAAGTATCACTGTCACATGATCTGATTTCACTAAAACGGTTCTCCTGGACGGTTTCAATAATGTTTATTGATAACAGCACAAGGTATAAATAAAGAATATGCTATCTAATGGGGCTGTAAATAACTTGCAGCAAAGGGATATATATTTATTAAAATTTTTCAATACATTATAACCGAAAGTAAAACTAATCACCACCTATTTAGTAGAAGTTTCCTGTGAGGTAATGATAGGCTTTCGTCTGTGAGGATAGTTCTTCAATAACTTTGCAGATCTTAAAGGGGTTTTGCCAGGACGTGCCTTATCTGCTAAGAAGCAAATGTAAACAAAGCAATGCTGCGCTGAGAGAGAGAGAGACACAGCCAGAGCACAGAGCCGTGCATAAGGGATCGTGTGAAATGTTCACTCAATCAAACTACAACTAGTTGATTCTGTATACAAAAGACAACACCTTTCTCCTTCAGCCTCTTGAAAGCTCCTTCATGTTCCCTGTCATCAGATAAATCAGGGATTTACTCAGATAATCACACTACAACTAGTGGATTCTGTATACATAACACAACATATTTCTACCCGGTGCCTTGAAAGCTTCTTCAACTCCATCTCATCAGATAAGAAGTGTGCTCTGCGCAAGCCCAGCCAGCAGCTCTTGTCAGGTCGTATCTAATAAAAGCTTTTAAGTAACTAAGAGCAGGTAAGGCAGCCTGTAGCTCTCTCAGGCTGCAATTTTTTTAATCACATATATTTAGAAAAGTGATTAAATACCCATTTTGGAGGATCCCACATCAACATTATATCGTGGCAAAACCCCTTTAACTTTTTCCCATTATTGCAAATTGCTCATGTTAAAAAAATTGTGGACTCCGTGGAAAAAATCTGAGGCATGCTGTTGGATTTCTGTTTCAGGTTTTTACTTTCAGTGCTGCACATGGACTAGCACCACTCAGTATGGCTAAGATGCATTTGGGCTACCCAATGTGGAATTTGGTCAGATTCTGCATTAAAGAAGTAACTGGTCAGTTTTTCTTTTTTCCCAAGATGGTTTTCAAATCTGCATTGGAAAAAAATCGTTCTGTGAGCAATAGTGCAGAATCCATTGCAAACAATAGGTTGCCAATTCAAAACAATATGTACATGGATTCTGACTTGAAATCTGTGTTGGAATCTATATAAACATGACCTGATAGTTGTATACAAAACCTCTGATCTCAGCTTCAGTAGCTTGTGACTTATCTGATCTATTGGTGGACTGAACTCTCTCTTTGTGGAGGAAGTTGCAGTATGACTATTTTCAGGCTTTGTTGTGAATGATAAAGAATGGTCTAATTTAACCTAAAAACAGCACCACTCTTGAGCGTGGGCTGTGTGTATTACTGCAGCTCCGCTCAATTAACTTCAGTGAAGACATGCTGTGCTATCACACAACGTCCATTACCTACTGGGCAGATTCACAGAGGGCCGTGCACACAGGTGAGTTTTCTAAACTGTATGTGTGTCCTCTGGTCTAGTAGTAGATTACAGTGGGGCAGGATGCCATCAGCTCCATGTCCCACCATCGACTTCCGTGTGCCACGTGAGTGATGTGTTGTAACTTCATCACCTAGGCCAAAAAGCCTAAAGTAGTCTAACTTAGGCTTTGCGCACTGTGCAGTGCATCATGATGTAGGCACCTTGATGACGTCACTGGACTCAATATGGAAGAGACGTTCTGCAGAGGAAGAGGGAGAGGTGAGTATTAATATTATTTTTTTTATATTGCCTACATAGCTACCAAGGGGTCACATATATACCAACCTACTGAGAGGTCACCTATATATCTACCTACTGGGGGTGGCTGAGGGGGTCACCTATATACTTACCTACTGGGGGGGTCACCTGTATACCTACCTACTGAGGGGGTCATCTATATTCCTACCTACTAAGAGGGTCACCTATGTACTCACTTACTGGGGGATCACGTGTATACTTATCTAATGGGGGCACCTATATACATACCTACTGACTTGTCACCTATATCTCTACCTACTGGGGGCACATATATATCTACCTACTGAGGGGGCACTTATATTTATACCTACTAAGGACACACATATATACCTACCTACTAAAGGGACACCTATATAATTATCTGCTGATATACCTATCTGTATAGGGGCACCTATATACCTACTGAGAGGGCACCTACTGCTTATACTTACCTACTGGGGACATCTATATCCTTACCTAATGCGGGGGCACTTATATCTCGACTACCGAGGAGGCATTTATATATTGACCTACAGGCGGCACTTAAATTGCTACCTACTGTAGGGGCACCAATATCCCTACCTACTGGGGGCACTTATATACATATCTACTGAGGGGGCACCTATATAACTATCGAGGGGGCACCTATATACCTGCCTACTAGGGACATCTATATCCTTACCTACTGGGGTATTGGACTGAACCTATTACCCACCCTTTAACTCACCCTACCTACCAATAGAGTTGGCCCCACTTTAAAAGGGTGACCCTAGGACACCCTATTCTCTAACTGAGAATCACCAGTACACACCAGTACACAAAGGGTCCATAATTGTGGCCCAAAAGGAAATTTTATTTTCTCTCATAAAAGGGGGTCCTAATGTGTTTCCCCCCTCACTACAAGGGAAGGGTTCCTCAAGGTACAGGATAGAACGCAAAGTGTTCAAGGTGGTATCCAGATTTGTGGAACAAATGCCCCTAACTAGAGTATACCACTAATGGTGTAAAAATGACAATGATGTAAGATAGACATCTGTGCCAATAGGTGTCATCTTACTCCATTAGCAAAATACCCTAGTTAGGGAGTTTTCTCCACAAATGTGGATACCACCTTGAACACTTTGATTTATATCCTGTCCCCTGAGGAACCCTTCCCTTGTTGGGAGAGGGGAAATGCGTTGGAACCCCTCTTTTAAAAGATAATTTTTTTTTCCTTTTGGGTCACATTTATGAATCCTATGTGTAGTGGTGATTCTCAGTTAGAGACTAGGGTGCCCTGGGGTCACCCCTTTAAAGTGGGTCTGTCCCTGTTAGGATGACTACCTCGCTGGTACCTAGGATGTTAAAAGGTGAGTAATGTGTTCACATTGGGGTACTAGTCCCAGCCCTCCTTGTGTTCTCTGCATCTAAAACATTCAGAATGTTTTAGATGCAGAGAACACAAGGAGGGCTGGGACTAGTACCCCAATGTGAACACAGGTGGTACTGGAGCTCAGAGGCCTTACCCAACCCAGGACACCGCGACCTACAAGCTACAAGTCGGATCTGTTACCCACTATTTATTGCATTTCTAGTATACCTGGCGGTAATACTTGCACCATTTGGTGCTTTTATTGTAAAGTGCTTGATCTATTTATCACAATAAGGGACTTCTATATTTTTAATCGGATTAATAAATGTTATGTTTTAGGTTGGGTAGTAACATTTATGCAGAGTTTGGTTGGTCATTACCTAACTAGATATAGTTTTTGCAAGATTTGGTACTTATATCTCTACCTACTGGGAGCAACTATATACCTACCTACTGACCTACTGAGGGGGAAGCTATATACCTACCTACTGCAGGCAGCTATATGCCTATCTACTGAGGGGGTCATCTATATCCTATATCCATACCTACTAGGGGCACCTATGTCCCTACTTTCTAGAGGCATCTATAGCTCTACCTACTGAGGATACCTACAGTATATAAGATGTTTGCGTGGTAAGTTCTGCAGAGACAAGTCATAGCTGGAAGAACTCTTAATGGTGGTCTAGGCCGAAATGGAACAAAAAGGGAAGAGAACAACTCATCAGAGAAGACTGGCTGAAACTGCACTGTAATCACTTGTATGTCTACAGAGCTCCTGTGTACAACTGGTAGTCAGTATGTGGTGGTTTCATCTGCTCATGGTGTGGCTGTATTATTTGATCTTTAGGTATTATTGGGATTGATAGTCTTAGTATCATGGGATTTTTTTAGTAGCAGTATGACAGTAATACATATATTATATTTGCTCCATGTACAGGTATATTATTTTGTGACTGTATTAGTTATAGGTATTACATTGTCCTACATAGATGAGCGCCTTTAAAGAAGCAAATCTATCAGCGCTGATTTTCATTTTAGAATGTACTGCTGAGGTGATGGACAATATCTGTGTAGAAAAATGTGGGCCTGTATGAAAACTGTCTAGATGTACAGTAAGACTTTTTTTGTTGCCCTTAGCAACTAATCACATCCCCGCTTTTTTTAAGAGCACTATATGAAATGAAAGAGGAGCTCTGATTGGTTGCTATGGGCAACAAAGAAAGTCTTACACCTAGACAGTTTTCACACATAAGGCGCTCAGGGCGGCATGTATGAAATTTGTTGTGTAAACGCCAAATTTCATGTGTATAATTAAAACCTAGAATGTGCCTGATTCATGAACCTGCTCTACAGTGGGTCATAAATCAGGCGCATTCTACCGCTAATACAACAGTTCTGGATCAGGTATATCACTTTGAAAGTGGGTATACTTGTTCCAACTGTAATGCGCCTAGAAATGCCGTAGCGAAGCTATAAACCTAAAGCTTTGCTACGGTTCTGATGCGTCCCGCCTCCCGCATGCCCCCAAAATCAGGCGCATTACAAAATGCCGCGGGTGCTATGTAATGTGCCTGATAATGGGATACGGTAGGGATCTGAGTGAAGCGAACGGGGCTGCCCTGGATATCGAGCTGAAAAGATGCCAGGTATCTGGCGCAGCCCCATTCCTACATGCCGCCCTCAGTGTTTTCTGTTATTCTTGGTTATGTAACAGCCAATGTTATATTGGCTAAGTGCATATCTATACATGTTTATGTGTTACTGATGTTGGTGTTGTATTTTCATAGAATGTATACATAATATGAAATTTTATAAAAAGCTTTAAAAAAAATGAGACCAACTTAATAAAAACAAATCAATTTTACTAAACACCTCTTGACATAGTATGGTATAGCAGTCATGATGTAGACCAGCTGCCAACTGAGGCACAAAGATGAGTGAATATACTCACATTAGGTCAAGCTATGGCTTGCACATTTCAAAAAGTACATTGTTAATAGAAGTAAAACAATATCTAACAGTGTGGAATTGCTGTCAGGTCCCTTTTCTCTGCACACGATTCCTTCCTGTACTTCATACAGGTCTACACCACTTTCAAACTTTCTTCTGACCATCTGGCAACTTTTTTCTTGCACTTTGCTTAACGGCTGTGACCTCAACATTGTTTCCACCCAAAATGCTGCCCAGTAGGTTATACTCCTTTCGTGTGACCTCAACATTTTTGCCACTCAAAATACTGCCCAGTAGACTATACTCCTTCCCTATTGCCATTAGACCTCACTGGGGCACACCTCCAGTCTTGTTAGCAGGGGAGTAATATTGCTCCATGGACTTTACTCCCAGAGATCCAACTTCTCTACCTTTGCCGCTATCTACTGACCCAAACCACTGCTCTAAGCTGTATTATTTGTTATCCGTTCCAGTATAGTTGCATGACCACTTGTCTAAGGGGTATCTTAAATGAAATCTATTACAAATTCAAAAAACAGTGGCACATTATGGACTAAGGAAACCGTCAAATGGGACATAGGAAATTTGGAAAAAGCATTACTGCTAACTAGAATACATGAAAAAAATTGAGGTTCTCAGTTCACACTTTTGGCCAAAAATGCTTAAGCCCACCTCCCAATCATCAAGGGGACCTCAAGTGCAGGTGGGTCCTACGCTATTGTTACCTCTATTGGGTCCTATTCAGACCTGCATACCTTAGGGAGCGAAGATACCTGCTTCAAAGAACACTGCACTGGTTTAAAACCTGGGGAGTGGGTGGGGTGCAAACACCAAAATGGAGACTACCACTCCTCCCTACATATTATATAATCAAAAACAACAATTGGTTTTGCACATGGAAAAACTTTGTTTGAAAAAACAAATGCACACTGGTGTGGCAGCAATTCATATAGACATTACAAATTCAAAAAACAGTGGCACATTATGGACTAAGGAAACCTACAAATGGGACATAGGACATTTGGAAAAAGCATTACTGCTAACTAGAATACATGAAAAAAATTGAGGTTCTCAGTTCACACTTTTGGCCAAAAAATGCTTAAGCCCACCTCCCAATCATCAAGGGGACCTCAAGTGCAGGTGGGTCCTACGCTATTGTTACCTCTATTGGGTCCTATTCAGACCTGCATACCTTAGGGAGCGAAGATACCTGCTTCAAAGAACACTGCACGGGTTTAAAAACCTGGGAAGTGGGTGGGGTGCAAACACCAAAATGGAGACTACACACTCCTCCCTACATATATATAATCAAAAACAACAATTGGTTTTGCACATGGAAAAACTTTGTTTGAAAAAACAAATGCACACTGGTGTGGCAGCAATTCATATAGACATTACAAATTCAAAAAACAGTGGCACATTATGGACTAAGGAAACCGTCAAATGGGACATAGGAAATTTGGAAAAAGCATTACTGCTAACTAGAATACATGAAAAAAATTGAGGTTCTCAGTTCACACTTTTGGCCAAAAATGCTTAAGCCCACCTCCCAATCATCAAGGGGACCTCAAGTGCAGGTGGGTCCTACGCTTATTGTTACCTCTATTGGGTCTATTCAGACCTGCATACCTTAGGGAGCGAAGATACCTGCTTCAAAGAACACTGCACTGGTTTAAAACCTGGGGAAGTGGGTGGGGTGCAAACACCAAAATGGAGACTACCACTCCTCCCTACATATATATAATCAAAAACAACAATTGGTTTTGCACATGGAAAAACTTTGTTTGAAAAAAACAAATGCACACTGGTGTGGCAGCAATTCATATAGACATTACAAATTCAAAAAACAGTGGCACATTATGGACTAAGGAAACCGTCAAATGGGACATAGGAAATTTGGAAAAAGCATTACTGCTAACTAGAATACATGAAAAAAATTGAGGTTCTCAGTTCACACTTTTGGCCAAAAATGCTTAAGCCCACCTCCCAATCATCAAGGGGACCTCAAGTGCAGGTGGGTCCTACGCTATTGTTACCTCTATTGGGTCCTATTCAGACCTGCATACCTTAGGGAGCGAAGATACCTGCTTCAAAGAACACTGCACTGGTTTAAAACCTGGGGAAGTGGGTGGGGTGCAAACACCAAAATGGAGACTACCACTCCTCCCTACATATATATAATCAAAAACAACAATTGGTTTTGCACATGGAAAAACTTTGTTTGAAAAAACAAATGCACACTGGTGTGGCAGCAATTCATATAGACATTACAAATTCAAAAAACAGTGGCACATTATGGACTAAGGAAACCGTCAAATGGGACATAGGAAATTTGGAAAAAGTGTGAACTGAGAACCTCAATTTTTTTCATGTATTCTAGTTAGCAGTAATGCTTTTTCCAAATTTCCTATGTCCCATTTGACGGTTTCCTTAGTCCATAATGTGCCACTGTTTTTTGAATTTGTAATGTCTATATGAATTGCTGCCACACCAGTGTGCATTTGTTTTTTCAAATAAAGTTTTTCCATGTGCAAAACCAATTGTTGTTTTTGATTATTTAAATGAAATCTATGACAGATTTTGTTAAAACTATTTATGACAAAATTAACAACAAGAAAACCTATGATAAAATCCTGGAGGAGGTGGCAGCATAGAACTTCTGTACATCACCAAAGTAAAACTGACTCAGAACTCTTCAGGTACATGTCACTAAAATATACCCAATTTTTATATTAATACATATCATAAATTCATTTAGAGAGATTAAACTGTATTTTCTTCCTTACAGGAACTGAATTCTTTTGTTATAAGTTTCACTTTATCCAAGGCATCTAAGGCAAGGGCCACACAGTATAGGACAAGAAACGTCAGAAAGCAGACGGCATTTTGTTCTATGCAGGACTGTGGTTTTTGTCACTGTTTGCGCAAGAACTGCAGTCGGTTTTAGGTTTTGCCATCAGCCGATACAATTGAATGGTCACGAAACCGATGGCAAACCATGAGACTCCGGTGGAATATGCAACATGTTGCATATTCTGCTGTATTTTTAACGTGGCAGTTAAAAACCTATGCTGTATAGACTACAGCACAGGTTGTTCATTGCTGTCTATGTAGCACCGTGTACCATCAGATTCTCGGCGGTTTCAAAACACTGAATCTGTCGAAAATCCAACGGTATTGCTGTGCTGTGTAGACATAGCCTAAGGGACTGCTCAGTGATATATTTTTTTCTTGCTTTTTACTTGCTTCTTGTATCTATGTAACTGCAAGTGATGCATGTACTGTACACATGTACAGTAAACTCTGGGCATGCTGCTGTGAATACTCAGTCTTTTGGGATGACAAGACATGGGTGAAGGTACACTATGCTGGATTGGTTCTAAAGGGGCTTGGTCCAGCCAAACAAATGCATGTGGTGATACCAATGGACCCTCGTAGAGGTGTTAAAAGGATGGGATGTTGTACGAAAGGGGACGTGTGTAGTCGTGCTTGTGAGGGGTCAGTGGAGGTAGTTGTTCGCTTGTGTACTAGAAAGTAAACCTGGGTCATGGACATCAGTGCTAGCTTGTCAATTGTTAGGACAGGCAAGGGTCAGGCGGCACTGGAGGCTATAGGGGCTCAAGGGGTTACCAGTGAAATTAATGCATAAATTGAGGGAGGTAGCCTTCCTGGCAATATTTGGCAGGAAAATTTTGTCAAGTTTAGAGTGCCCGAGAGTTGAATCGAGGGGATGGGATACCAGATAGTTAGCAAGATTGAAAAAAATATGTGAGGTCTTGTGTTAAGTAACATAGGCCAAGAAGGGGCTCTTGTGAAGAGAACAGGAACCAAAGTCCAGCTGTGCCTACAGTTCTATATATATATATATATTTTTTTTTTTTACTGTTCTATTACTAGTAATGTTTAATAGGTAGTGCCACCAAGTGTAACTTGTAACCCTTTGAGCCTCAGGAGAGAACTACAAGTACATAGATTTGCTGAACCATTATATGTGAAAAAGAGTTTAGTAAAAAATGAACTGTTTGCATTTCTATGACAGTGTTTTCTAAAGGGGAACCAATTGAGAGAACAATACATTTCTCACCCCTAACATGAGTCCTTGTGCTACTGATCGGTTAGCCTATGGGGTATTCATCTGAACACACATCAGACTTTATCTTGCAGGGTTTTCAACAAATTTAAGCTCATTAAATACCAGCGAAGACCAGCTTTAAGTAAATTTACCAAAAGTATAGAATACTACCGCCAGCATAAATGCAAAGACTAATTTTATTGGAGATAAAGTAAAAACATTTAAGACAAGAGCACTTAAAACACTCAACAAGGGAAAACAGTGGTAACATGGACAGCCATATCGGGGTGTAGGTTGTATTTCAAGTAAGTGATGCATATATAAGTATATACTATCCACAGTAATCAATAGTTACGTATTTTGTAAAGCACAGTAGGACAGTAAACTATATATAATGATAATGACTATAACACATCAAGTTGCATGTATATATCAAACGATATTTATGTATCCTAAATGATTTCTGCTCACAATAAAAAATACAACTGTAACACTATTTGAATATGGATATGTCTTATTTAGCAGGGCTGCAGAGGCATAAAAAACTATTAATTTAGTAAATATAACGTTTACACAGTTTGCCTTGAATATCACAACAATAGGGCACATTTATGCTGCTAATTGTGGCAGACTTCTGATGCAATTTGTTCCAAAATACTGGCGTTCATGCGTTACACTACATTAATAGTGTATTTTGACAGTTTTTATACAGCTCAGCACTATTGCTGACAAAAGAGGTGTGGCCTTGCAAAATGGCTGTTGTTTTGTGAGAAAGAAGGCATGGCTTAAAGGGGTTGTTTCACTACAAGGATTGATTTTTTATGTTAAAGATCTTGCAAAAACGAGTCCCTTTGCAATATATGTCCATTAACAGTATCCTACCTATTCCTAGATATCCCCTCTTGTATGGGCTGCATCAGCTGCTCAGGTTGCTATTGCTACATACCTGTTCAATCTCTCGTGATAGGCTGTCAGCACTGGTTGCTATAGCTACAGAACTGTTTGATCTCTCCTGAAAGGCTGCCAGCACTGGTCGCTATAGCTACAGACCTGGCTTCTACTGCAGCCTAGTAGAAGCCAGTAAACACACCCCTAAATTCAAAATGAAACCATGAAAACAGGACTGAGGTAAGATGAATCGATGTAGTGAGATAACCCCTTTAATGTACAACATTTTGGCGCTATGATAGGTGTAAACTAAGCCAACTAGAAAATGGTTTAAAGTTAGACAGAAGTATTGAAGCATGTGACAGATTTATCATCTATTGATAAATTTGGCACATTTTTAGACTGTCTAGTTATTAGACAGCATTAATAAATACAGCTTGTTATGTCTATTTTTTCTAATACGTCAAACCTCTTGATTTTTTTTAGAGGCACGGCTAAAATCATATTCATTGAGATCAAACAACATGTGTAACGACAGAAATAAAGGTGCTATTAGTTACATGAAACCAGTCTTTGCGTAGAAGAATATCTGATGTACATCAGGTCTTGTATGAAATTTATGAATCTATTTTGGAGCCTGTACACATTGTAAGAAAGCTAGTCATACCTTCCTAAAGTTCACTGTAAATTAAATATATGATAACGTCTATTTTATGAAGAATAATTTAACAACATGATTGGACTTCCATCATGTACTCTAATATAGCTTGTATCAAATATCCAATATATTGTGTAGAGTATTAAATGAATATCCATTCACACTCACTATATTCACTCAGCAAATGATCCTATTCTATTGTTTGGGATTGGAAGAAAACTCCAGCACAGGGATAATAAAGGTGGAAGGTAAGACACAAAGGTACATGAGGGTTAAATGTGACCTTCCTGGTTATCAAGATGGATGGAGTGTGGAAACTGGGGGAGGAATATTAACCAGGGATTTGCCTCAGTCAATATTTACTGTTCCTTTGCTCTTCCTGGACTGATCGGTCAATATATCTTCATGTTCACCCTAACAAAACTCAATAGCCACTTGATATATTGATATCTTTTTATGCTATTTACCTCAGCGACAATCCTTTCTGCAGTCCTACTGACTCCTGAAGGTTCAGCACAGATGACTGTAATCCTGCAAGATAAACAAGGCCTTGGAGAATTTGGAAAATTTAAATAAAAAGTTCACATTTGGATTATGTATAGTGGAGAAGTATGAGCCAGCTAGTGCAAAATGTGCTAAAGTCAAGCCTTGTATTGATAGATAAGCTTACTAAGGTATCAATCCCAATTATGTAAAGGTTGATGAGGTCCCTTAATAAGACTAAATATAATTTGTAAACAAGGAATAATTACACGTTAAGAAAAATTGCAAGTTCAGCCTCTCCACAAAAACAAGCTGGAAACATTTTACTTGTGCACCTTCAAAATGACTGATACTGAGATGCCATTAAAAGGCAAATATCAGGGGGCTCATTGGACACTGTGGCAGCTTTTCCAGTGGATTTTACATTGGAGCACAGGACCTATAACACCATTACAAATTGGCTAAATTGGGGAGTCAATTATACAAGAGGCCATATGTTAAAAAAAAAAACCCCATTGCATCCCTTTTTGCAAAACTGTAGTCAGTGGGACCGATTTATCAATACTGTCTAACTCTTAGGGGGACATGTATGGAAACTGTCTAGGTCCAAGACTTTCTTCCTTGCCCATAGCCCAATGCTCCCCTTTTATTTCATATAGTTCTCTGAGAAAATGAAACGGGAGCTCTGATTGGTTGCTATGGGCAACAAAGAAAGTCTTACACCTAGACAGTTTGCCTACATGTGGCCCTTAGAGTGTAAAGTTAAATAGACAGTCTCAGGCCCTGTTCACACGACGGATTTGGCCGCGGGTTTGGCCATGGGTTTCAGCGCGGTTGCCGCAGCCAAAACCTCGTGCCTTACAATGCACCAAATGTATCATAGTGTTGATAAATCTGCCACATGCTAGAACTGTCCAATCTAACTTTACACCATTTTGAACTTGACTTACTTCTCATGCTAAGCCACACCCTCTTCTGGCAAAACAGCTCCCTATTGGCCAAAACCACTCCCCATTTGTTGGAAGAAGCGCAGAATTGTCTAGCACCTGTATAAAACCCATAATAAATGATATAAAGCACATACTAGATTATTTTTGGCACAATTTGTGCCAAATTGAGGCACTCCTTTGATAAATGTGTCCCATTATCTATGATAAATTAAAATAAAAAATGTAGTCTATCTCAAAAAATTCTTAATATTTGGTACATATGATATCGTAAATGATACATATATTGCAATATCGTATTTTTTTTACTTAAGAAATCCAAAATATTGGGGAAGGTTTAATTAATTATTATCTTAAATTTAGATTTAGAATGAAACTAGATGTGACAGGCAGAAGCATCAACAAGTTTCCTACAGTGGTGCATGCTGTGCATTAGATCTTTTGCATTTTGCAAGATGGTTGACATTTTTCTCTTACTCCACATCTAAACTTTTACCAAAATCAGCGCACCATTAATTATTTTGGTGCATTTTAGCCACACTCTTTTTTAAAAACTCTCTAGTGAGGTGCAAAAAAGTTTTAAAATATATTCAATCTGGCACAGATTCTGAATACCGGTTTTTGGGGCAATTTGAGCCAGAATTCTGCCACATTTCGGATAGCAAACCTTCAATGTGCTCATGGTGTATGCAATCCTTTCTAAGGCAATTGAGTAGGTGAACATATCTTGCTGTCACTTAATGGACAGCAATGGAAAATGTTTATTAGGTAATCTGAAGGACTATCTAAATTGGGGCACCGTTTTCAATGTGGAATGGATTGTCTTTCCAGAATAACCCCTTTTTACACAGGTTGTTGATTATGGTGCTCCATCAGTTCGACAACCACAGGAATCTGCTGGTGTGTTCACATATCCTGAGGGCGTCCATGGCACCTAGTGAAATTAATGGATGAAAATTCAACAGGTGTTTGTTACATACAAAGAAATTTCTATAAATTCATCATGTAAATAAAGATTTTTCCCCTTTAGTTTTAAAATAGTTCTTCCTATAGGTTATTTACATCTCCAAGAAAGCATGCTAGTATATTTAAGTTTTTTCCATAATCTAGGAACCAATTATTTATTCTCATTACTCTACAACTGATTGGTGGTATTTTAACTCCTCGCAGGAATTTTTGTTTACCTCATGTTCATTTTTTCCTTTCCACCTTCCTTGGCCCACAACTTTTTTCCGTCTACATAGGTGTTTTTGTGTGGGGAAATATGTACTTTTTCATAGTAGCATTTACTATACCATGTAATGTACTGTTAAAACCATAAGAATTTGTTTGTAGGGTTAAAAGTAAATAAAAAACTCAATTGCGTCTTTTTCATTTTTATAAAGAGCACAGTGTGGTATAGATTTATTAGTCGCCAGGAGGACACGATTCAGGTGATACCAATATTTGTGCATTTTCGTTATATTTTGCTACAATTGAAATATACAAACTGTACTTTTTTAAATTTGCTTCACAGCACCGTTTTTGATACCAATACATTTTTTTTTATTTTTCTGTCTATGGACCTGATTTAGGGCTCATTTTTTGTGAGATGAAGTATAGTTTTTACTGGCACCATTGCTGCATGTATGCAACTTTTTGATCACTTTTTATTCCAGTTTTTTGAGGACATGAAGAGACCTAAAAACACAATTTTTGGGGTTGGATATTTTTTCTCTGTTGTTCACTACACAAGATACATAATGTCATTTTTAATAGATTAGTCTTTTACAGACACAGCAATACCAATTATATTTACTTTTTTGACCTTTTTTATTTTTTTGGAACTCTAAATATTTTTTCCCACTTGTTCTTTTAGTCCTTCCAGGGTACTTCACCACTAAGGGTGAAATTGTTTGTACACTATCCTGCAATACAGTATTACAGAACAATATGACTAAGAGTTCTAGCAGTTGCTAGCAGCTGTAACATGTTCTTGATGCAGTTTTTGGTGCTATATATGTGTGATATATATATATATATATATATATATATATATATATATATATATATATGTATATTATTTATATACAAAACACATGTATAAAATGCATATATATACACATGTCTATATATACACATATCTATATATACACACACACATATATGTATATATATATATATATGTGTATATATATATATATATATATATATATATATATATATATATATATATATATATATATAAATTGAAAAACTGATGCAGCACTCAGAAATTTTTTTGAAAAAGATGGGTGCACTTTTGTGAGTTATTTTATGATGTATATTCAAATATTTTCACGTTTTTATATTGATTATGACTGTTGATGTATTTTTTGACATATTATTGGTGTTTATATTGTATGGATTTCACGCTATTTATATGATACACATTAATTATCAATTTTGTATGTATATTATTCACTTTGGTATATATTACCTCCTATATCTGTATCACTTTGCTTGAGAAAGACTCCATTGCGGGGTTGAAACGTTGCTGTATGGGTGAATAAAGCACCGAGTTTTTCACTTTTTCAAATTGGAGTGCTGTGGATTCTTCTATTATATATATATATACACACACACACACACACACATGTGCATTGAGAACTTAATGTTAAGTACATACGTATTACTGAGATTCAGGAAGCCTGCTATCTCTTATTTTCTTTGTATCCAATTTTCGCTAAAAAATTGTATTAAAAATGTGCCCCAAAAACTGCATGTGTGAAGAAGGCCTGTAAGGGCAACAGCATCTACATCAACAGATGGACAGATTTTTGTACAAAATAAGGTGTGTTGGCATATGTAGTTTTAGAACTGGTATGCATACCTGTCATATAACAATAAAATGAAATATGGGACTGTGACAACATGTGTCATTGCTGTCTGCTGTGACACATGAGGAAGGGAATGATGAGGTTAATGCAGAAATCCCTATACACAGGCACATGAATACTGATTGTAAATGTCACCATAATCTGTGTTATTTATGCACATTCCTCAACATTTACAATTAGTGCAAGATAACATTTAACTTAGAATGCCATCTATCAATAAAATCTTCATTAAATTAATTACCTTAGGCAATGTATTTTTCTAGTAAACATCCACATAGTTGCATGATCTTATTATAAATAGCTAATTATACATTTCAGGCTTGTGTAATAGGAGCTTTCAAACCTTGGTGTGAAATAAAATGTGTAAATGCCAGTCAAGCCTCACATTCCCATAAATCTGAGAACACATAATTTTTTATTACAGAAAGAATATTTTGTTGTAGAATAAAGACTCACCTCTGGTTATCCTAAAGGAAGACTAGTGTTAATGGACTTTGATGTGTTGGGTAGAAAAAGAGTTATAAATCTGAAAACATTCATATAATGTCAGTGAATCATTATTAAGTCGCGCACATGTATTGTGTTGAGCTGGGGCACTTTGGACTTTGGTGGAGCACTCTGCCCCTTGAGTAACACAATACATTTTGGCCATGCACTACACCCATCCACCTTCTTAGGGTCCTTACAATCAGTATACATCTGTTGCCCTGAATTCATAGCAGCTTTGCCCCCACAGAGAGGTATTAATATAGAGACCCATCTGGCCGTGATAGATAAGCAAATACAATTTGATCAAAGTGTGCACTAAAAACCTCTATTTTAAACATGTAGAAAGTGTAGCAGTAATGCATTTTAAATGTTCCATAAGTTGTTTGTATGGGTTTTCGTGCCTTCTGAGTGCTTTTGCTACAGGAATATCGTGTTGTTATCACAATGAATTGTTGAGAGTAGAGATGCAGAGCTGAGAGGACGTCAGGAGATTACTGGTTGTTTTATGTTGGTAGGCTGTGTCCTTGAACTAGATCTTGATGTGTTCAGTAGAAAAAGCATCATATAGCTAAACATAATGATATAATGTCAATGAATAATCATTAAGTTATGCACAACTATAGTGTTGAGCTGGGGTTCTGTGGGACCACCAAAGGATAGTACTACGAAGGTCCACAGACTACATAGAGAATGTGTAAATCCACTTTGAGTTGCATCCACCGGACAGATCTCATCAATAAGAATAATAGATTATTTATGAATCAACTCACAAAATATCGACAATAAGGGAAAGAAAATAACCCCAAATCAGCTCCAAATGGGGTTGTCTTCTGCTGGACCTTTGAGGCTCATTATTTTGGCAAACCTTGACTAACCTATAGGAACCTCTTATACTTTTGAATTTGATGGACTACTCTGCCCCATTGGTATCATATTGCTCTACTCATCATAGTTTGTTGTAGGTTGCTCTGTAGTGGTAGCGAGAACAATTATGTAATGTCCCGTGCTGCAATCATGTTGCCAGTGAACCATACTACTACATACTACTATACAGAGTTGTTTTATGAACAATGAATAAATAGATAATTCCCTCTGGAACCAGACAAATCAATAAATCTACGTTTTTCAAGACTTTCGTACGGCTGTCCATGTGTAAGGTCATGTACTCTGTGAGTGTTCCCTTTAAGTAAAAAAACCCAATGCAGACAGATCTAGAGAACAGCAAATTCTATACATGTACTTGTTTTAGATCTGCTATTATAAAGTTAGTGGCTTTAAATTACACAGATAGTATCATGCTTGGTGGTTACTACATTTTTATTAGAGTGAGAAGAACAAGCATTAATGATTACAAACCAATACCTACTACTTGACAGAACCCCTATCGGAATCCAACTGACAACCAGCAACCAAGTTCAAAATAAACCAACAGAACAGGGATCACTATTCTACACGTATTTACCTTCAACTACTCCTGTGCAGTTTCTTCCCCTATGCCAGGTCCAGTGGTTAAACCATCAGGTGCACTCTAGGCTCTAGTGGGCTCCACTCCATACATGTAACTTTATAACTTGCCAGTGATAAATATGATTAAAGATGTAATGTTAACAATACTGGTTGCCACTTGGTTTCCTCAGAATAAGAAAATAGGGGGATATGTATGAAAACTGTCTAGGTCTAAGACTGTCTTTGTTGCCCATAACAACCAATCAGAGTTCCTTTCATTTATTCAGAGCACTATATGAAATGGAAAGGGAGCACTGATTGGTTGCTGTGGGCAACAAAGACTGTCTTACGCCTAGACAATTTTCATACAAGGGGCCCATAATCTCTCAAAATGTGAAGAGGAGAGAAATACAATAACTTGACTTAATAACTGTGTTGAGTGGGAGCTGTGTAAACTTTCTGCCAAATGTATGCCCCATAGGGCTACACAGTTTGATACCAATATGGATTGTTGTTAGGAAAAATGTACAAGGCATGGTATATATTTGTTATGCATACAGTTATATTGGAATGTAAAGTTGACTATCATTATAAATACAGTTGAGTCATATGCATATTGATATATAGGCATATTTGGCTATATGAATGCCAATACGATACATGTTTTATGGACATCTTAAATTTACAAATTTGGAGAATTTCTCAGTGTGTTGGTTGGGCGTTGTGGAAACCAAGCCTTATAGTTACTAGCGATTTTCGGATTATAGGAGGAATGTTATATATACATCCACCTGTCCAAACACAAAATATTCCAGGTAATAGTTTGCAAATGTTGGAGATCATTCACTCATAGTATGTCTGAAGAACTTCAAGTATCAATTCATCCACCAGCTTTTTTCTTCTAAAAGACTTCATGAAATGCTAACAAATCTGCTGTTCGTGTGATTTGCTCTGGAAAACATCCTGTACATGTCATACTCATCTTCAACTTTTAAGATCAGTCTATACTGCATGCTTATCAAGCCTCTTTCCTTTCAGTAATGAATAGGTTAACCGTGCAAGGCTGCTTCTTCTCTCTGTTCAGGGAGCTGGTTTAACATCTGGAGAAAGATAAAAAAAAAAAGTTCTTGAATCATTTTTTACCATCTCTGGCAAAAACTTTTTCCTCTTCCGTCTGGAGAGAATTTAGTAAAGACTTGTTACATATGGAAAGGAAGGTTTTGTTGTAATGAATTGCACGCAGGCCTGACTTATACAGTCAAATGTGTGCTGTGCTGTCTGAGGTTCTACTAAGCCCATAGTCCTACAGAGCCACAGTCGCTACCTAGGGTTTATTCATCACCATAGAACGATGATTTGAGGAAAAAGCAGCAGTGCAGATAATATATGCCTCTTTGCCTCAGATTTCACGGATCCCAACACATTTTTATGGCTAGTTTATTAATAGATTTAAAAGTTTTTACTGTTACAAAATCAAACACAGTTACTTTTTGGCCAAAAGAAGCTTCAATGCAGAATTTTGCTAAATCATTAGCTCATAGGAATTGAAATTAATAACCTTGCACAGAGTTTTTGATGCTTGTGTCACGTTATATTTACAACATGACAATTCTTGTGGGCTATGACAGAGATTCTTTTTCACAATGGATCATAAAGGAAATAATTGGAGTTTTGAAACCATGATTCATTTTTTTAGGCCATGTCCCCCATGGGCACGGGTTTTTGGTACGGTTTTTCAGTATGCCGTGTTTGGGATTTTGTGTCGCTCGGTTTCAGAAGATCGCTTACTGAAAACTCGGATAGCCGAAAAGTTAGCAGCATATTTGTGCTCTATGGGAAAACCCGTGCAGCATCCGACAGCTTAGCACTGGTTTTTCCGCCCGAACGGTTGTTTGGCACGAGCTCAGGCGAGGTCCCCGGCGGCAATAACATTTCGAACAAATGTTCGTCCCGAGTTTTCCCGGACGGAATATGAAGCAATTCAAATGGTAGGGGGATGGATGGCTTGTTACTTTCTCCGCTCATGTAGCCGTTAGTTATGAGGGAAAAAACCGGGCCCCCTCCTCTCAGCCCCCCCGCGGCCGTGGGGAGGGCGGCCCGCAAAACTCGACACAAATACCGGCCAAGTCAAAGCCAACCGGTATTTGTCCACTGCCGTGGGAGAGTGGGCCCTGTACGATAATGCTATAAAAATAAATCTAAGTGCACATTTTATTATGATTAGAATAATGTTTAAACACACGTTGCAAAGTAGGTAAATTCATATCTTGATATCTTGATATCTTACATTGGGCTTCACATTTTACAATACTCTTTAAGACAGAGAAGGGCTGTCTAAAGTAATTTATTGTCTCGGGTAGAACTAGCAGGGTTATTGCTCACATGTAAATAGATATTTATATGAGAACCATTTCTCGATGTGTAATCACTATATTGCAGGATTCGCTACCTGCAGCGGGGGGGGGGGATTGGGAACAAGGGTTGGTCCGATGTGTGAAGCCTGTGAAATCATTTCACGCAGAGGAATGAATGAAGATTTGGATATAGATTTCAGATACTGATTCTAAAGCTCAGTAAACTAGTAAAAATATTATCATGGTGGTACCTACCATATCCCAGTCATGTTACATAAATGGTCATCCAACACCACAGATTCTCTACTGATCGTTTGTCACAGAGTCCAGGTAAAATACAATGACCTATATTTGGTGGGTTGGTTCGGTCTGGTAGAGTTGGCAGACTTCTGGCGGTCAACCATTAGAGCTCAACTCTTCATAACTACTGTTTTATTTCATTATCCTGTCCTATGTTTTTTGGTATGTGTAAACTGCATAGAGCCCGTCACAGCCACCCCCCCCGACCCCCACGCTTGGTTCGACTAATAATTTAGCATCTGTTTATATGTTTAGCCAAAGGATATATAACCCATATTGCCTTTGAAGCATTTCCATCATCTGCATATCTTATGTAAATCCACCGCAATTCGTGTCACCTGAATCAGTTGATTTAATCATTGTGAATCTGCACACACTATATATTCTAGAAGCATAAGGTCTCTGCCCTAGCTCAGTATTTTAATTGTCATAACTAAGTTTTTAGTTGTCTAAATTTTTCAAGTGACAATATTGAGCCAAGTGAGGCGTAGAAGTGGGCACTAGGAATTGTCATCTTTGCTTGTGAGTAATCACTGTCCTTTCATAAACGTGATGCAACGCTTAATTGCCCTCAGTGGGTCTTACGTTTTAGCTATCTAATCTTGGCAGCCATCTTGCCTCCTATCTTACCGTCCTCAGATAGTCTTGCCTCTCTGAGAATATCTGTTTCATCTTATCAGCTCCTCTCGCTTCCTTCTTTCTCCCATTGGCTACACGGAGATCCTGAATCAGCTAGCATCACTTACTTACCTGAGCCACCTAGAGATCACCTGTTTTCATGGTAGTCCCGTGCATTAACAAATCGTGATATCGCGTTATTGATACCATCTGCCGTCACCTTTTCATTCTTCTCGCTTCGTTGTTGCCGGTAGGAGACAATGCTTCCTAACCCCTGTTCCCACCACTCCCTTTGTACTGCTCATTCCGCCACCCTGTGCTCCTCTGCCTCCATAGAAACCCTCTAGACCTGCTTGCTATTCGCATTTACATCTTTTTCCTGTGCCCCTTTTTAAGTGTGCTCTGTGGAAACTCGCTGATCTGCCTTTTAACAAAACTCTTCTGCTGTTCCATAGCGACCAAATTTTGCTCTTTAAACTCTTCCATCAACCTGCTAGTGTTCATCTAGAAACTTGGCTTCCAAACAATCTGACTACCCTACTTCTCTCACTATATGATAGGCCTGACCTTTCATTCCCATTACCGCCCAATGACCTCAGAACAGGCCGGGGGTGGAGGATATCTGGCATACTTTCTATCATCCTTTGTACCTAGGTCATTGCTCTCTCCTCGCGCATCCTCTCTCCCACATTCTCCTCCCCTTTTGAGGTCGCGACACCCTCAGGAGCTTTTCTGGCCCTATTTTCTCCATCAGAAGTCGGTGCGGATTGTGTTGTGACAAGGAACTATGTAAGCCCTCCGTTCCCCTCATCAGTTTCTTGATTAATTTTGGGTGGCCTGGCTTCTCTCACTCCTCTCTGCTGAAATACCCACACTCATCAATAGGGTGACTTTAAACCATCACCAATTGATGACAACCATGTCTTACTTATCCCGGCGTACTCGTTATTATTCATCCTCTCATCACTTTCTTTCACTAACTATCTTCTCTTAGCCTCTCTGTAATATACCAATTCGATCTCCCACTGCAGCAAGGAGGGATGGAACTCTCTGTATACTGGTTTATCTGTCAAACTCTTGTCTCAAACTTTCACATTTTCATTCCAAATCTCCTTATTCTCTATTGCTGATCAAAAACCTTATCTCGCTTCACTATGTAATAAATCTTCATCCTTCTTGGACACACTCTGTCACACGATTCAGAAACCTCAGCACTGCCGGTCAAAACACATCATGGAATACATTCAGACACCATACAAATCCCTCACATGTCCCCCCTCAATCCTCCTCTATCTCCTGTTTCCTGACCGTGGCTATCAAAACTATACATAACTAAAACTTCTTCTCAACCATACAACTCGGGATCACATTGTGCCACTCACACAAGCTCGCTTTCCACCAAGGTATTTCCAGACTCCGACGAACCTTGGCAGCAATGCCTCCAAACACGACTCGCTTTTCTGGACAATGTGCTTGTGGAGATAGAGTCATAGGCTACCTGGTAGACTTTCGTGTCCTCATATTAACAACAATTCTAGACAAAGTATCGCATGGGCACAGAAGGGGGGGGGGGGGGGAGGGGGGTGGGTTGGGGGGGGGGGGGGGGGGGGGGGTGGGACTTACCACAGCTACCTTCACCACCCAAACATAAGAATATTTCACTTCCTTCATCTCACATCACTCCAAAACTAACTGTTTGCGACGATACCACTTTCCATTCCTCCTCATGCCCTAAACCAGTGCTGCGCAGTGCACGGTGACCACTCTTGCGAAAGCCTGGCCACATCACTTCAAAGAGAAAATTGAGGAGTATGCCCCCTAAGTGATACCTCCCATCCCTACCCTTGCATAGTCCTCTAGTCACTGCTCTCAGCTGCTTAGTGCCGACAGCAGAATATGTGTCCCAGAGCTTCTCTGTTTGTCTACTCGCACTACCCTACTGAGCACTGCGCTAGTAAAGCTCCTATTCCACTCCACCAATCGTCCTAGTGGCATTTCCGTCAATTCTAGTCCCTTCTTCTCATCTGATCATACAATACCGTTACTTCTCTCTCATACAACTCAGCTAGGTATCATTTTCCCAATTTCTGCTTAGACACGCTGTTTATACGACCCCTTTACTAAAAAAGCCGTACGTGTCATGGACCTGTCCAGCGGCTGCTATTTTACTGGTCGGCGGTCCAGATTCTAACCATGCCGCTTACATCTCTAAACTCCTGAAACGCTGTTTCTACTTCTTGTCTTAACGCTACCAGTATCTCTCATGCTAACGCGCGTTATTTTCAATCCGGTTTCCTCGCACCATTACATACGTCCACATCCTCTATGCAAACATTGTCAGTTTCAAATGATTCTCAACTGACAGTCAAATCCTCAGGTTAACTAACGAATTTCCCTCTCTTCTTATCACATCTACACAGACGCCCTATTGGACAAACGACTCACAGATTTGGCTTCAGTTACCATCTCATATGCTGATTTTACATCATGCCAATTATAACACTTCCAGGAGAGGGACTGATCTTTACGTCAGCACCTCCTCCACTGGTAACCACAACTTCCACCGCCCTAGATCGTCGCCCCTGTCTAGTCAAAACAACCAATGACCTGCTGATCTGCTGCTGTCTCTGATCATCATGTCCTTCGCCTCTATCTCAAACTAAACCCTCACAAGGGGGCTCTTGTTACCGACACGGCACAGGTAACAATATACACAGGGGCGCTCAGGTTTTTGGTCGGGCCAGTATTTGTCTGATTTCTGGCCGTTAGTACCCGCAGCTGGCCACGGGGGGGGACTTCGCATTTTCTCCGGGGGCGAGTGAGGGCAGTTATGATAGCCCTCCTCCCATCGCAATAGACATGTCACATATTCCTCGAGGTAAACCGGACGGGATAAAGTGAGTGCATGTTCTATGTTTTGCTGCGCGAACCCGCTGCGACAAAACATTCAGGTGGATAAGACGCCAAGTGCAGGTGGACTGCTGCAGCCGTCGGGTTTTGCCTATTAGAGGCACAATTGTGCTAATTACGCACTGCGGGTGGTAGCAACCTGGTTTTCAGGCGTGTCTGAAAACCGGCAAAACGTCGGCTGAGAAAACCGGTAACATCTCGAAAACCCGGTGCAGTGGGGACTTAATGCCTATAAACTGTACTATCTATTAACGCCGACCCCACCCCTGCTATTTCTGTCTCAGCTGTGGTGGTTACTTACCATAACTACACCATAAACTTCCAAGGCTAGCAGGCCCACTATCTTGGTGGGGGGGGGGGGGGGGGGTTTTTTTTGTTGGGGGGGGGGGGGGGGGGGGGGGGTGGGGGGTGTTTGGGGTATCAGGTTGGGTTGGGGGGGGGGGGGGGGGGGGGGGGTTGTTAGTATAATTATTAGTGGGGTTGTTTTTACAATGATGCTATGGTCTTTACTCACTATAACTTTCCAATTTCTCCTTTGTCGCGTTCCTGTCATCTTGGCCGATCTCAATGCAACATCTCCACAATTCCTTTTTTTTTTTTTACTTGTGGAATAGATCGCCAGACTCTCATGTTGCTCCTTATTCTTATTTCTCGTATCTCTTGACGGTACCTGTAACTACCTTAGCTATAACGGGATCTCGGCCTTCTCTGTAAACTCTTTCTCTCCAACTTCTGTCCTTAATGCTAGCTATCCAGGCTCATCTTTCTTTTCCAGCCGCTATACTGATGCTTCTACGCCTGTGTCAGTCCGCTGCACGGGTTGCACCAGTGTCATACAGATACAACAAAAACTCATCACTCTCAACCCATCAAAGCTCTTACATTTAGTGCTCCAGCATCTGCACACCCCTCCTATGACATTCTCTTTCCATCAACTACTTTGTCTCCCACCCATAACACCCAGTCTCTCCCTTCTGGCCGATGAGTTCTGGGATTATCACTGCCTCAAGTCCATATTTCCCTCGGCGGGAAAGACCGGGGGACCGTCGGGTGGGGGGCAACTCCCATGCCCGTTTCCAGAGGATTTTGCATGTGCATGCACAGGCAATCCAGTTCTCTTGGAACATCGTTACCCCCCATATGATCATTCACACTCACAACAAACCTCATAGTTTTAAAAAGGGAAATGTATCATTGCAGAAAAATACGTTATAGTAAGCTCATGGTTTTATTTCAATACACTATTTTAGGAGTTTTTTGTTATTTGTATTTATTTTTCATATAGACACTTTCAATATTTCTAAAAACTTCTCAAGTCCTGATGTTTTCACAATTGGGCCACTAGCCTGACTACATAATATCTGATACCTTCCTGTTGCTGTAGAAAAAGATTTCAATAGAGTCTGGCTGGTCGGATTATAAGGCAAAGCAATGGGTCAAACTGAAAAGGAGACACCTAATAATACATAAGTCCACAGGGTGGTCTCGGCGCAATATGCACAGGAGGTCCGGCTGACGGGCGCACGACGTGTCTGCCTGCCTGTGCTTCCCGATCAGGGCTCCCGTAGCGGTAGTAGCGCCGGCGGATATCGCGCAGGTAAGTGGGGGGGGGGGGGGGGGTCCCACCAGCCCGTGGCTGTGCTCGTCCAGTGTACCCTCCAGATGCGACCCACTTTTACGCGCCGACCACGCTCACTTGTGTCCTTCCCTCGACGGCTCTCTGCGTAGCACCCCTCACTCCCCACCTCCGCCTCCTTGGCCAGGGCCTGTCGCGTGGCCTGTTCTGCGCACCCTAGAGCGCGCGCTTCTAGTCTGCTACTGTAATGGCTGGTACTTCTCTGTAAATTTAAACAGTGCCATGCGTCAGTAATTGGTTGTTGCTACCGCTGACCGCGCTATTACTAAGGTTTCCCGCTCCCAGGTGCTACATCTCCTTGCGGTATTCTATCGATGGTGCCTTACTGCTCATAGAGAACTGTTTCCTTGTGATCCGTTGTCCTGTCATACCGTTGTAGCCGCCGGAAACCATTTACTGTACGTCACATATACCGTTTCTTAGACGCCATGGACCCACGAACCTATATAACTCGCCTGTCGCGTCATAGACGCTCTTGGCCTAGTCCGCGACTCACCCCTACTATGTCGTTACGATATTGGTACCACTCACTGCCTTGGGCTGGCCCAGCCGCTTCGGCTATTTAAGGCAAGTCACTTGCGCAGATGGGCGGGCCCGACCCCTGTATGCTTCTCTCGGCCGCGAGCTAAAGTCCACTCACCGCTTTGGTCGGGTAGGGAGAGGGTGGGGGGGGAGGGGGGAGGGAGAGGGGGCCCTCTTGGTTGATAACCGGGTGCTCATACTATTAGATTCCGCTCCATGGTACGTTGCTTTACACCACTGCTCTACACCGACCTGGCACTTGCGGATGTAGTTCGCACTGATCACTTACCTCGGCATCCGTAACGAGTTAGATCCGGCCATGGATACCGCGCTCAAGGTGCCTCTACCCATTAGTATGCGGATTCTGCTTCTCATCCATTGTTCGCATACAGCATCGTCAGTACAGTGATTGCTCCAAACAATGACCGGCATTTAGCGAGTTTGGATCAGCCTGTCCGACTTAAGGTTGCAGTCAGTCTCCTCCGAACACAGTCGCAGCAGCCGCCGCCTTCATCCGGGCCAGTGTTGTGGCCTCCCGCACCGCCTCCTGTTCCGCTGCGTTCGGTTGAGTCAACCCAAGCTGCGACTTCCTCTCTACCTTCTAGAGTTCGACGCTGGGGCCACTGCCCCACACTTGCAGGGTTTCATACGACGTACCAGTGGCTCCATGCAACTGTCGAGTGGTGATGGCGTCGACTTCAGATTGTCGTCTCCACGGAGAGGGCAAAGGTAGGCATTCGTTAGCTGTACTGCCCATACTCACTGGGGAAGGCTCTGCTTATGGCAACTCCCTTACTACTCTTCTACCCCTCTGGAGCAGAACGACCGTTTGTCACCGTGAACCGTAAAAAACAAACAAAGGTCCAGACGCAGTACATGTTCTTCCCCTCGTATTCTCTTCCTCCTGAACAAGAATTTATCCGTGTAGGCATCTTTCGAGAACCTGGCACAGTGCATCGCGTCAGCTGTTTGACATGCTACTTTTGCTTCGTCTAGCGTCTTCCGGCCATTGGGAGGGGGGGGGGGGGGGGGGGGGGGGCGGGCGCGGGGGGGGGGGGGGGGGGGGGGGGGGGGGGGGGGGGGGGGGGGTAGGAGACTCTCCTCCGATAGGAGGACTAAGGCCTAATAACAGATGTTCTGTACATTGTGCCCGGGTAGTTATCCTAGGAAATGAACGCAGGCTGTCTTGCTGCTCACTTTTTAAGAATGAGCCTGTCCAAGCAGGGTGAAGGACGCACTAGCCACAGATGACATTCCGTCCTCAGTCTGAGCGAAACTCAATCCACTTAGGGCGCACACCCGGCATTGATTGGTGGCGTTTCAGCACCGAGAGACTGGAAGAGGCTTCGGCCAGGAACGTGACACTTGTCCTAGCGCCTCATGAAAGCTTGTAGCCGACGAAGGGCCTTCAGGCGTAGCCGGCCTTCGTATTCCAAACAGCATACGTCCCTGCCTAATAATCGCAGTTCTCACAGTGAGGAACCACAATTGCCAGGTGGGACCGCGGGGTCGCTCAACCTAATCTTTGTACCAAGAGCGATCCCAGTCCCGTTCGGTAGAATCTTTAGTTTGTATTGTGCCAGTCCTGATCATCTCACTCTGAGGTTGCACCGCTTCCGTCCGGCCGAACGGTGCCGCCGGAAACCCAAGCGGCGACCTAGTGGCGCGCTAGGAGAGGCGTCCCTAGGATGCCGTAAATCTTTTCTCTCCTCTCACCGTCTGGAACAGATGCCAAACTGGCGCGGTATCTAGTCATCGACGGACCTGGTCTTCCATGCGTTTCGTTTTCAGGCTCGCTGCCTTCCTGGATTCTGTGTCTGCCGGGGGAACTTATCCAGCCACTTTCCCCTGGTGAGCCACTTATTTCCCTGCCGCTGTTCTAGTAGGCTAGGAAAGTTACTCTTGGTGATCTCTTCCTTAACAGTCAGTGGGGAACTCCTGAGGCGACTTCACTCCAGTACATCTACCAAATCGCCGTCTCACCTCACAGGTGGGGGGCACTGCCAAGGAGAAGATTGCCTTCCACCGTGCGTTACCAAGGTCTTCGTCGGCATCCGTCTTGGGGTTTTTTTTCTTACCGCCTGCTTGGCAACAGCCATGCCCCTGACGCTCGACCTTGGAAGAACCTAAAGGTCGAGAGTCTTGCGTTGGGGACCGAATTTGGCACGGAAGGTCCAATGTCTGGTCGCATTTAACCCTTGCCCGCGGTGCGTGCCATCTCTGCCGCAGCCATCTCCGCAGACCTTCTGCCAGGCTTGCCAGCTAGAATACCAGGATTTGCGATGTCTTTTCTGAAAAAGAGGCAGAGAAGCGCTGGCCGCAGGGTCCTTGTGCCAATCGACACCATATGACTGTCCAATTGACCTTCTTCGATGCGGCTTTTCTGGGACCTGCTGATAGTTCCTGCCTCTGGTGGCAGGTCTACTGTAGACCCAGCTTATCCGTACCTGAAGCACCGCGTGGACATGTCGTCTACATCAAGGATTAATTTGAGATTGAAGCATTATCACGCGCAAGTACCTCTATCCCACAGCTGTTGGGAGACACGGTTTCTTCTATCTTGAAGAAAAGGATGTTCCTACGTGCCATAGTAGCATCGACTGACCGTGGGTTTCACTATAACAAGGTCACCGGTGAAGAACCCGAGTAATCCGATTTGGTACCCATCTAATCTCTGGAACTCTTCAGACCGCACGCGGGGGGCCAAGGATATTTTTCGCAATTATAGTGACCTGCAGGGGTAGCTTACAACTGCTTCGTTAGAATCCTGGTGAAGGGGCATGAATGGAAGACGGCCTTTAATGAATATACGGGACGGACACTGAATAAGCCTGGTGATAGTCGCCTTTGCGGTATTGTGTCAAACGCGCCAGCTGTTTCCAGGAATTTGTTTAATGTCGATTAATTTCAGTAGACGCACTCTCTCTAGTTCTGCGTCATGCGTCTACGCTAAGACGACATTCTGAGTCTTTCTCCTGTGATCCCTCAAACGACCATTCGGCGTGCATGTTGCGGCCAGGTACAGGAGTCGCCTCCGCGGTCAACCAGTTGTAACGGCAAATGGAGAAATGCCTTTTCATCGACAATAGGGGCCTTCCGTTCATTAGGATACATCACGCGGAGTAACAGGCCGGGTACTGATGGAGCCCAGAGAAAGGTAGGCGGGGTCCGTCGGTCTACATTGGCCGTACGACCTTGTCGGACTTTTCGGGACAATATCAGCGTTCTTAGGGTTCGGGGGCAAATTACTACCGCCAAGTTCATTGCCCACTTTTCCACACATAGTGGCGAGCATTGGTGGCGCCTGTACCAAAAATTCAGGAGACGCCAATCGAGGATCTTCTGGTGCCGACCAGAGGCCGAAAGGTGCATTGTTTCGGAAGGCTTAAAAGCGGCCTATTTGCCTCTGCACCTATCCGGTCATCTCGCACCGGATCTACTCCAGAAAAAAATCTTTCGCCCATGGGAGGTGGATACAGTGCTGGTCCTGTGGTGAGGCAGGGTGGGCTGTTTCTCATCAGAAAGGGAGCGCCAAGGGGCAGAAACTCCTGCACTTGCGTTTTTTTTTTTTCGCAATGACCACGCTTTTTCCCCATGCGTGGAAAAGAATTATGCACATATAGTGGTGATCCGGAATTGCTAGACCATAAAATACTGCCCTATACCGAGAGGGAATGGCGCCACCGTCCTGAATGGGCTTGCCAACCCCCCATGAACATTTATAGGCAGATCTACAAGATCTTCTGTATCTTCATGTGCATTAGCTCAGGGCGCACTGAAGTCTCACTAGCCAAAGAGCAGGTGGTCGCTGTTCTTCTCGCCTTGACTCGACGGATCCACTTCGCGCCTGCGGGCAAGAGAAAAAAACGTCAAGGCTGAGCTCTCCTCAGCTGGTCCCAGGCAGGCCTCTGATGTATGCCATACGCGGGAACGACCCCGGGTCCCTCAGCATATTCATTCTATTCCCCCCGACACGTCCTGTTCATGTTGCTCATCACGGTGGACGCTTCCGAGTCAGACTCCTCGCACGGAAAGTACTTAACGGCTTCTCGTCCGGCTTTGCATCCGAGGAGGAGAGACTTCATAAAGTGGGCATTGCTCCCTTGGTGGCCGGGCATCCTGGCGCCAATAGACTAGTTCAGGCTACATCTCTCGGTGCCTTCGTTTATTCGGTGGAGCCGACCATCTGGCTTGAAGAGGACACGGAAAGAATTTGTGAAAGCCATGTATTAGTCTGTGCCTGCTTGGATAGACTTCCCCATCATGAGCCTTCCCGTCTGGTCTTGCATGACTACCCCTGTGCCCGGACTAGCCAACGGAGTTCCCATGGTCCCAAAGTTTCTATGACTTCATCTACCGACCTTACCACCCTGTCTGTCTGGCAATACCGACTGTCGATAATTTTTTTGTTCTTAATTCTTTTTTCTCATTTGGGTGGACTCGGCAGACACAGTTTTTCAAAGATGGCGCATGTCATTCATCAATCCCGATTAGCCAGTGTCTGGGCCATCCGCCCAAAACTCCTATCTGGACTTCGCTAGCACTCTTATTTTTTTTTCTACTTTGAACAGGACCAGCTGCATATTCCGTCTAACGGTGCCTCACCGACTGTCACATAGTCTCGACGACCGTGGGGTCCAATTTGTACTCCGAAGTCGTGGCGTGGCCCTCTGCTCCAGGTGTAACTTAAATGTACAAGTTGGACTTTTCTCGGCTTACGCACTTCACCACATAGTCCATGTCAAGGTGGAGAGCGGAGTCAACCAAATTCCTTGGTCACATATACCTTACGGCGGCACTTCATCCTCGGCCTTCGTTCAAAGACGATTGGTCGTCCGGTCATATTCTGCCTGGGCCGAATTCTCGTACTATCTCATCAATAGCTGGACTATTGTGTTCTCTAATCACGGGTCTACTACCGGTGCTGTCTTAATTACTCTATATTCGTACATAGTGGGCCTGCATGCCCGGGCGCCCTCCCCTCCCTCTGGTCTTCTGCCTCCGAGTTCCCGCGCGGTAGACACCCTGTCCGGACTATGACTAAACAACTGTAAGTAGGTATCTGGGAGTCTAGAACGCGCCAATCCCTGTCAAGATATTCATAGTCTGCTGCCCGCTATGTAAAGTCACAGACGTTACATAGAAGAGGAAAAGCCATCCCCCGATGTGTTTCTGCTCGGCGAGGTGAAAAGGGTTGGTTTTCTTGTCTGTGCCAAATACGTCCGGCTCAAAAATATATCCTCTAGTTATAAGCTGTGGTTCCACGAGTTCCTTGGGTCCGGATTTGGGTGTTTAAAAGCGGATGTGCAAATCCTGTGGCCTACTAAGCATTCCGGCTGACCTCCCTACCAGTAGACTTATATCCATTACAATACGGCGTTTACATGTATCAGCAGCTAGGAAGCATTGTCGATGGCTCAAGTCGTTTCTGCGAAAGTAAAGTTGTCCACCGATCTCCTTCCCCCTTCCCCTATCCCTCGTCCCCTAGAAGCGGTAGAATGGCCTCCAAACGTGGTTCACTTGTAAGAGAATATTCGGCATATGAAGTGCTACTCAGAAGGTGAGAAACTGAACACGGTCTCACTCGCATTGGCATGGGATTAGCGCGGAAGGTAGTAGTATCGTGGGAGCTCGGAGGACAAAACATCCTGAGATCGTGACTTGCTAAGAAGTTTCTGCTTTCCAGTAAAGCAGGGGGAGGCCAAAGGGGGTGGGGTTACTGTCAACATTAGAGCGGGTGGTGGCCTACGGAAAGCAGCCTAAGGGGTCGGGTCTGCTGGGGCAGCACCCAAGTGTCCTGCCCCGTTGCTCGCGCTCCGGCCCCGGGACGAGTAGCGCCGCGGCTCCGGGCAGAGTCGGGATCACCTTGTCCGTGGCTTGGGTTCTGATTTGGGGGGGGGGGGGGCCCCATTTTTAGCCGAGTGCACCGAAAACATACTACCCTGCCGCGCATCCATGTTGTCCTCTACGGCTGCTCTGTCGATCGCTCCGCTTTGCCAGTGTGCTCAGGACCTATGGCTTTTTTGTAGTGCCCCTCATATGCGCGCAGCAAATTGTGGCCGAAGCGGCTACTTCTCTGAAATTTCAAAGGCCATGCGTCAGTAATTGGTATGTTTGTGGACGCGCTGACCCTATAAAAGGTTATGCCGTCCCCCGAGCATATTCCCTTCGCCGTATCTATAGGTGCCCTACAGCACTATAGAGAAAGCGTTTCCTTTCAGTTTCCTGACCTTACGCGTTGGGGAGGGTGTATCTGAGACCGATTACTGATCAACCGTTTTCTTGACAGATCTTTCTTAGACCAGATGGATAAGCACGAAACCTGTTGGCCACACTGCCTCTTGACCATCATGTGCCTGTCGCCCGAGACTTGGTTCGTTAGACTTTCGCCGATACGTCTGTAAGACGATTTGGTAGCGCGAATGCACTGCTTTGCTGCCCGCCGCAGAGTCAAGTCACTGCGCAGTGGGCGACCTGGTAGTTCTCTCCGCCGCATCAAGCTCCATCCAAGCTTTGCTGGCGGGCTCTGGTGATAATACGGGCTCATAACTCTAGATTGCCGCTTCAGCCTGTGACTGTCTTATTAACTACCAATACTCTATGCGGTGGTGGCCAAGCGATCCACTACCATGGAGCATCCGATAACAGTACAACAGGAAGAATTTTTTTTCATTTTCAACAAGGATTTCAAAGAGGAATCCATGTGAAATTTACCTGGAAATCCTAGTTTAAAAACGTTGTGTGAACTTATCCTAAGAGAGGACAGGAGGAGAAGCCTTACACAGGGATATGGATTTTAAACTGGTAGATTAAAATATTACTTAGTGGTCGCTTTAGCATAATCTAAAAAATTGGTTCTGGGGCGTAACCCACAAGTGTAATTTGCAGTATCCCATAAACTCCATAGAAATGAACGTGGTTATTGTTCCAAAATCTCCCGAACATAAACGTATGTCAATGAAAGTCTGCAACAATAAAGATGAAAAAAGAAAAACTAAGCGCAGATACAAACCCAGATAAAGCAAGTCCTTACATATAACAGTCACAAAGAGCTACTAAATTCACTTGCTATTTTAAGGATATGTGGAGAGGTAGCATCTTTTTGAGGGTCATTAGACCTTATACCAATTTATCCAAAACTATATCATACAGTAAGAGGTATGTTGAACAGCAGGGTGATTTTGGCGCAGTATTCTGTGGCTCTAAAACGGTGCGAGATGCGCGCCGCTGGAAATTAACGGTAGCACCGCCTGATGAGTTCTCATAGAGAACTATGGATTTTCTTCCTCTTCTTCAGGCTCGGCGTTCGTATATAGTACGATAACAATCATATTGTATCGGGCGCCAGGGATATCATGAGGTACACGTCAATTAACGTTGTGGCGAACTATGCGCGTCGCGATGCTAATGTTATGTCAATGGGCGGGCCAAGCAGGCTTGCTGGCCCCTCCTCTTCTGTGCAGGTCTCGGCACGATGTCGAACACGCCAATATCAGGCAGGGAAGTACTCCCGAAAAGAGTATACCACGAACTGCTACATGCGTTGTCACTGTATCGCCGCCTTACAAGGGTACATCGGGTGCTGAACATTAGCCTAGAAGACCCTGTCTTGGTTGCTATATTTGAGCAAACAAATCAAGAGCTTCAGCTTTTTAGTTTTCGGTTTGATATGTCCAAGAAATGCTTAGTGGACGTTCCTAAGGAAAACATTCACAGATGAACTTTTTGCCAGTGCGGGGAGAAGTCCGCTGTAGCCAGCGGGTAAGATGGTGGTCCAGTAGTATAAGGGGTCTTCTCCTCCGCCCACTCTCAGCTTAACTACGCTCTCACCATGTTTTGTCTTATAGGTGAGAGAACTGTCAGTTCCAAGGCCGAGGGGGCTTCAGGTAGTATAGCGCACATCGAAAATGAAAAAATAAACAAGAAAAGAAAAAAAAAAATAGTAAATAATAAAAAAAAAAAAAAAAAATACAACAAATCGTATCATCTACATCGCCTGGGGCTACAGCGCTTCTCCCCATAGCCAGCACCAAACTTCACTGGGTGTTTTTCACGGCACCAGAAAAAATGACGAAGCGTCGCAGCGTTTCGGGGTAAAACCCACATGGTTAGGAATGGGTAAAAGAAGAAACATTTTTGTAAGCCAGCTCACCTGAGATGAATAATGTATTAGTGCAAGTCCAGTAAAGGACGATAGCGTGTGAGCAATCCTGGCCCGAAACATTCGCTTACGCGTTTCGAGCAAACAATATGCTCTTAGTCATAGCAAGTTGTTAGGATCGGGTAACCTGCAGCTATTTCATGCTGTCTGTTGTTCATCAGCATAAAGTTGCTGACAGGTTCCGTTTAAAAGGGTTTGGGTTGAAAATTTGAGTCTAGGGTCTTTCAGTGCACACGCCTGAACAGTAAAGGGCCTTAATTATAAAACTTTGATCGTTCTCCCATAATGATCCTACGTCCGTTTCTCCTGCATTTTACCATACACATATAATCCAGCTGTCCAAAAAAAGCAAACATTTCTTTGGTAGGAGCATTTTCCAGATTTTTCTAAAATACTAATTCAAGAATACAAAATCCTTGCTTGTTGCTAATTATATGAATTTTTATAATACACATGAATTTTTCATATTCATATATAAATTCACTTCCCAATATTACACAGATGCTTAAATAAACCCCATTAAACTGCAACTCTTCTCATGAATATTACTGCCTGGACTTTTTATGACACTAAGAATTCCCCAGCTCTAGCCTGAGCAGACATTAATCAAGTGAATCATTGCATTATAGGTGCATTGTCCATAACCCTTTATCTCAGCCCCTGGGCTCCTCATTACAGAAAGCGCTATTATCTTGGCATATAATTCTGCTATTCCTTCTCAAAACCATTTCATTAACTCTCATTCTGATGCATGTCATATATTAGATAAGTCACTTTATCATGTAATACACTTCAGTACACCCTGTAACGCTGTAATTGTCAGTGCCACATAGCAGGGAAGGACAAACTGGTTGGGCAAGTGGGCCTCTTTATTTATGTGAGGCTTGTGTGCCCCTTTTTGGGACATGGAAATGTAGCATTTCACTAGTTTCTTGTATATCACCTGGTGCTTCAAAACCTTCCACCAAAAGGATCTTCTCTAAGCACCTCGGTGGTGGTTGGGGGGGGGGGGGGGTGAACCTGCAAAATATATTTATCAAGCTTTGCTTAGGCAAACACATGCAGCACAAAGACTAGCCCTTCCATGGCCCCTGTGATTAATTGTGTTAAAATGTGGACGTTTTCATGCATTTATCGTGGCTGTGGGAAGAGAGGAACCTTATTATAATATGTAAATTATTTGTATAATGACCTTAATGCAGAGCGCTAGGTGATACGGAATCTGAACCATTATATTATTTTATTTATCACTCTTGTGCTAATTGCTGGACATTTACTAGACGGATGGAAATATATTGAGTTAGGTGAAGAGGCTTGTACATAGTATTTTTAATGATGTCTATAACATTGTAATAAAAAGATATTGTGTAAGTGTAGTAGTATTTTATTAGATCAGTAATAAAATGTATTCTTTTGATGGCTGCAGAGAAATAATGAGAGTATAAGCAGTGATTAAAGTGACGCCGACCTGAAGCTGTTCTTTATAGAATGTTTAATGTGTTGTATATTGTCAGGTAATAAATGGGTGCAGAACATAATCTATAGAGATATCTTAAATCAATTGTGGTTAAGTTTCCTGTGCCTAAAGTATTTAATTCTTTCTAAGCATATTTTATTTTATATCCACTCCGATTTCGTCTCGTATATTTTATTTTGATACCAGTTTTATGTGAATTATATGCAAATTAGCGTTGTCTGGGATAATTTTACTAGAAAGCAAAATATTTTTTTTAATCCACTTGAAAATAGAGCGGATGGCATCTACTTTATGAGAATCTTATGTATATTTCATAGAGCACAAGAGTATGCGTGTGCGTGTCCTCAGGGAGGTAATAAACGGTTTATCATCTCATACAATTTTATATTCAAAAATATTTTCTTTTTTTCCCCGTGGAAGAAAGTTACATTTCACTGTATAACTAGGCAGTATTGCCATTCAGAAGTCTCGGAGAGTTGAGTCAGGTATTGGTTACACATCTTCTTCGAAGGGAGAGACTTAAAGGGAATGTGTCTTCAGAAAATGACCATGGGGGACATGTATGAAGATCAGCGCGTTGAAGCGCCTGTTTTCACTTTTTTTTCCGTGAAAACTGCGCCTGATGTATGTCGGCGCCGAAGTGCGCTCATACATGCGGGGCAAACTTCGACGCCTCCGACAGACAGACCACATTGAAATAGGTCTGCCTGTTGGAGCTGTAATGCGACTCACTTTGCAGACCCGCATTCATACATGCGTCAGTGTTTTCGAATGTGGTGCGTCCCGCCCCAGAACGCCTAATGCCTAATGCGCCTAACACATAGGGGGGTGCGTCTGACAGTGGAGCCGGCACAGAGAGGCGCATTATATGCCAGAAAACCAGTGAAAGCGCCGAACATACATTTCCCCCCTATTGTTTAAAACATGTTTTCATATTAAATGTATATTTTAAAGAAATTTAGGTAATATTTTCTTTAATTTGTAACGTCACTATATTTAAAAGAATATCATCTATATTTAAAAGAAAAATGAGAACCCTACAGCTTTTACGTTGGTAACTGAGCTTAAGGGGAATGTGTCATAAAAAATGGCTTATTGTTTAACTCATGTTAAACACATTTTTTGAGAATTTTTGTTTATATTGCTTTTTAATTTTCCAAATCACTTTCAATATTTTTTAATAATTCTTAAGTCCTGCAGTTTTCACTTTGGCCACCAGGCCTAACAATGGTCTGACACTTCCTGTTCTGTACAGAAAGATTCTCAGTTGTCTGTTCATTATTAACACAAGCAGGGTCAAACTGAAAGTAGACACCAGTCACACAGGATCCACCAGTCACAAGAGGAGATAGTCACAGTTCACTCTTTCGCCTCCCTGTACACTGATTTCTTCCCAGGTCACAGAACATGCCTAGAAAACTCTCCTATAGAAGTCAATCAGACTGATTCAGTCTTAAGACTCCTATGTACATGAAGTTGCTGTAAAGCATCTCTCTGACTGCTGTTAAAGCAGTGCAAACAAGGCCTAGTGGCCAAAGTGAAAACTGCAGGACTTAAGACAAAAATTCCTTAAAAATGTGTTTAACATAAAAACGGGACTTAAACAATTAGTCATTTTTTGATGACATTCCCTTTAATAGTAGTCTGACACTTCCTGTTCTCCAGATAAAACAGTTCAGCAGTTGTCTCCTCATTAATATCACTTACGGGATTACAATGAAATGTGAAACCAATGTATAGATAATACAGGATCCGCCATTCACAACAGATGATGGTCGTAGATCACTCTAACAAATGGTTACCATCTTCCTTATGGTAACCATTGCACCATGAGGAATAGGAGATAATTTGTTCTATCAAACAAACCCGGGAACCTGGCATCCATGATACTGCCGCTAGAACATCGAATATCGGCGGCAGCGACATGTGAGTGGGTCTGTGAGTATGATATGTGATATAGTACATATCTTGACATATTACCACCACAAAAACATGAGAGTATAGGGTAAAGAAGTATAAATAACTTTATTAAGGCTATACAAAATTTAATACAAAAAATAGTATGTGTCCATAAAAATCCAAGACTAGAAGGTGGATAGGGACCAAAGTACCGCTAAAGGTAAGGTAAGTATATCACATAATAGTGAGATGGGTGATTAAACATGCAACAATAATACAGTGTACAAGGCTCACTCTAACTACAGACAAGTATCAGGAAATATATCAGCATAGTGCCTAAATAGAGTAGTAGAGGCAGAGCACACAATACAAGCAGTAATGACCCAAGCTTACTGGCAGTAAGACCCTTATCCAACCCGACCCCGACGCACGTTTCGCGCTAAATAGCGCTTCCTCAGGGGGATAGTGGTAAGCGGACTGGCCTGTGCTTATAAACCCTATCAGAATGAATGCACCTGCAAGGGATCTCACACGGCGCATTACATCACGTGAACTTAAGATCCGCGTTCGCGAACACGTCCGTGATATCTCAGCGGCTAAAGATGCTGAGGACTTGTCCCAATTAAAAACACTTCCAAGGCATTTTCTGAGATACCATGGATGCGACTCTAAATTACTCAAGGTGAGTGGTATCGATGTGGTACACCTTGGCATTAGAGGTGGAGATATCATGAGGGCACTTGAACAAAGAGAGACAAGGTGGATTACAACACTAAAAAACATGACTCCCTTTGGTCTAAATGAAAAATTAGATTTCTCTCCCTTTTTGTAAAACAAACATTATAAATGTATACATATATTTCTTTGAAATTTACGCCTATATGAGTAGTTATGTATATACTCTTGCTCACATTTAGTTCTCCTCTTTTTAGATATGTTTTTTATATATGGTTTTTAAAATCTGTTTCTCAATCCCTTTATAGTGAGTATATGTGGATTGGCGTTATACCTTGTGCAACCCTTGAATGGACCAGCAAAGCCACATCTACCATCATATATAAAATGTCATTTGTCAAGCCAGCCTCAATATCATCAATATTTGTATATATGTCATGATGTTTTAACTTGATACAATGTCACTGCTACATACCTTATATGTATATAATTGCCATAATACTGCTCATATAACTCTGTCTGGTTGACTAAATATAACATGTCTGTTTCTGGTCGTGTGCACACTTTAATGTCTTTGTGTTGCCCATTATACAGCTGTGATAACTCCCTTTGCTGGCAATGCACCCTTTACTTTTTAAACTGGGATGGCTCGCACGCGCGGTGTGGGCGGTGTCACGCTTGTGTTTCGCGCATGCGCGCTATTGCGGGTCTGCCGGAAGTGGGGCAGTAGCGTGTCCGCTTCCGAACGCCACGCGTGCGCCATGTGAGATCCCTTGCAGGTGCATTCATACTGATAGGGTTTATAAGCACAGGCCAGTCCGCTTACCACTATCCCCCTGAGGAAGCGCTATTTAGCGCGAAACATGCGTCGGGGTCGGGTTGGATAAGGGTCTTACTGCCAGTAAGCTTGGGTCATTACTGCTTGTATTGTGTGCTCTGCCTCTACTACTCTATTTAGGCACTATGCTGATATATTTCCTGATACTTGTCTCTAGTTAGAGTGAGCCTTGTACACTGTATTATTGTTGCATGTTTAATCACCCATCTCACTATTATGTGATATACTTACCTTACCTTTAGCGGTACTTTGGTCCCTATCCACCTTCTAGTCTTGGATTTTTATGGACACATACTATTTTTGTATTAAATTTTGTATAGCCTTAATAAAGCTATTTATACTTCTTTACCCTATACTCTCATGTTTTTGTGGTGGTAATATGTGCTTTTGAGAGGGGTACGGCATGTGGGGTGTTCGGGCTCTCTCCGAACCCATAATACCTATATGGTTTGGATATTTTCTGTGTATATTTACATATCTTGACAGACAAATAGTATCATCTAACATTGACAAGATATCTCCCAGGTTGGCTACAAATTGGTCACATCTACCATGGTAGCATCTATTTCGATATTGTATAATATCCTGGGAATTTGATATCCATTACATTGCCGCCAGAATATCGAACTTTGGCGGCACTGATATGTGAACGGGTTTGTGAGTATGATATATACAGCATGGTATACATCTTTATCAATAAATAAACATCATAGATTATCGATGAGACACCTCCCATATTGGCTATAATTTGGTTATGCCTACCATATTAGTATTTATCTTAAATACGATGCATCTAAGTACACCTTAATGTATAAGAAGGATCTCTGACTGAATAAATTTTTGAAGAACGTTGATTTGTCCAATGATAAGTCCCTGATGAACCCTATTCATATTTATAGCGGGGGGAGGGGGGGGGGCGAGGGGGGAGAACGCGTAGGACATAGACTGGGACAATATATATCCTGACAAATTGTTTTGAGGTACTTTACTGGGACCTTGATAGTATTTTGAGATATCTTTGTTTAGATATTTAGGTATTAATTAATATTTCTTTGTTGACACTTTGGGGTATTTAGTACACTATAGTAGATTTAGATATAATTTTGGTTAGTGTATCTTGCTAGGATCTTGGCGGGGTCGTCCTTATCGGGACGGTCGCTCCGCTTCTGTATAGGTAGGCTTAGTTATTAGATATATGTAAGTTTTTATCTCGTGGTATATTTTAGCGTAATATTAATAAAGGTTAGTTTTTATAGATAAGTAGACAACTTTTTGTAGCTTTTCTTTGTTAAATTTTGGATAAGTTGTCACGACAATATCAGGAAAAAGGCTGTGCCATATATAGGTTTTGAGGCCATCTGTTGTTTCGAATCGTAGATCACTCTCTCATACTCACTATACAATGACTTCTTCCTAGATCACAGAGCATGCCCACTTCACTCTCCCATAGCAGTCAATGAGTCACCTCACGTTCACAGGCACATTTGTCCATGTTGCTGCAGTAAAGCATCTTTCTGAATGTTGTTAAAAGCAGCACAGGGAAGTTGTCTGTCTCCGTAATCAGGTACAGGAACCAGAATTAAAAAAAATCTACAATCAGAAAATAAAAACAGCTAGGAAGAAAAGAGTATGTATCAGTATCTGCTTCTAATTAGTAAAAATAATAACATTGGTGATAGATTAACCTTAAAGGGGTTGTCTCACTAAATTGATTAATTTTACCTGAGACCTGTTTTCTTGGTTTAATATTGAATTCAGTTTACTGGCTTCTACTAGGCTGCAGTAGAAGCCAGGTCTGTAGCTATAGCAACCAGTGCTGGCAGCCTATCAGGAGAGATTGAACAGGTCTGTAGCTATAGCGACCTGAGGAGCTGATGCAGCCCATACAAGAGGGGATATCTCAGAATAGGTAGGACACTGTTAATGGACATATATTGCAGAATGACTTGTTTTTGCAAGATCTTTAACATTAAAAGCAATCCTTGTAGTGAGACAACCCCTTTAAAGGCAAGAACTATCTCTCTCTAGTGGTTGTTGCTACTGACTGATTTAGTCCAGCAACTTACAACTATGGGGGGATAATAACGAGAGGAATATAAAATTTGCTTTTGCACATTATGAGTCATAGAGATACTGATGTAGGTGTTGGTTGACCTAGGGATAATAAATAGGTTTGTACATTCAGCTGGATTCCAAACATTGGTACAATCACTTTTTATTTCCAATAAGCACAAGAGATAATTGCTTTGATGGTCTCTAAATATACTAGTTAGGAAAAATTGGGAAAACTATTCTTAGGGTCACATGTATGAAAACTGTCTAGGTCTAAAATTCCCATTGTTGCCCATAGCACCCAATCACAGCACCCATTTAATTTCATATGGTGCTCTGGAAAAATGAAGGAACGCTCTGATTGGTTGTATGGGCAACAAGGTGAATTTTAGACCTAGACAGTTTTCATACATATGGCCCTTAGAGTCAGGAAAAGGGACAGTGAAATATGTCCAGAAGGGGTGTGTGTAAAGGGGGCTATGTAGTGCTGATTCAATGTTTCCTCTTTAGGGCGCGTTCCCACTGCACAGGACAAATACCGTTCGGTTTGCCGGCCGGTATTTGTCCTGTTTTGTGGCTGTCTCCAAGACCGCGGGGGGGACGGCTTTTCTCTGCGATGAGTGGAGAAAAGTCCTCCCCCTTCACATTGAGATGCACAGATTCCGTCCGAAAACCGGACGGAAAACCCGTGCAGTGGGGACTGCTGCACGGGTTTTCCACAGAGCACAATTGTGCTCATTTTCGGCCGGTTTTTCAGGCGGTCTGAAAAACCGCAAACCGGCTGAAAAACCGGCCGAAAACCCGTGCCGTGGGGATATGCCCTTATGGTCCTGGGTAATGACACCCAAGTCTGAAGTAAATGGTTCTTGTTTATCTCTCAAATCAATTCTATTCCCTTTGTGCTGATTACCTCCTCCCTTGTTTGCTAACATTGTAGAACCTATTAAGAAGGAGGTCTTTCACAGGTACCCAATACTCAATAAAAATGGAAAGGAACCAGCTTTACTGGATCTTCTTCCTCCAGAGGCCAATAGCAGCTGCATGGTCTGCCTCTTAGGTTCAAATTAGTGTTCAGATAGACAAAGAAAAAGTCGTCTTTCAGCTAAAGAGGTGTTCATTACAATAGTGGTTTCTGCTTAGGGTACATGTAGGGCTGTGGTGTATTCCACTGCATGCCTATATGTCACACATAGGGGCTTACTCTTAATTAACATACTGCAGATTATAATACTTAATTTTGTATATACTGTTCTATGGAATATTCAAAGTACAATAGAAGTATAACAGAGGACCGTTGCTACCCCACAAAATATCTACTCACTCAAAAAACTTACATTAAGGCTATGTTCACTCGGGTGATTCACACCGTAATTGCAGGACGGATTTTGCCCGCAATTACGGCATGTGTACGGAGGTGGGGCGTGTGCGGGGGGGCCGGCAGCTCGCCGGCCCCATAGACTTTCATTATCCATGGCGTGTATCCCGCCGGGATAATGTGCATGTCACTTTCTCCCTGCTCGCTGTATTTCACGAGTGGGGAGAGGAGACGGAATCCATAGTTCTTTATGAGAACTGTGGATTACCGTAATGACAGGGACGGATTTCAGCCGTATTTGCGCACAGTACGGCGCGCAATACGGACTGAAATCTGTCCCAAAATCAGCCGTGTGAACATAGCCTAAAGGAACAGGTCCTGGACATCCTGCTGTGGTCTTGAAAATGAATATAGTCCCAATGCAATCATAATGCTGTGGCACTCAGCAACAAGTCTTTTCAATTTCTTTATTTTGGAAACCACTTCAGAGCAGGAATAATAGACGTAATTCTGGAATTGATGTGATTACCTGAAAAAAACATAAATTAAAAAGACAAGTTGGTGAGTGCCACAGAATCCTCTTTTTTGTTTGGGATGTTCTATGGAACACCATAGTCCATTATATCTACTCCATAGTCTACTCACTATTCCATACATTACTTTTGGAGGTATATAGTTAAATACCATCCTGATGGAGGGCAAAAGGAAACTCTTATTACCTCCATCAGGTAATTAGAGCTCTACAGCGATGCAAATGTCTAAAATGGGACCTGAACACCCCCTGAGCTGGGAGCTTAACCCTCAGTCACATATTATGTTTTATTCATCATATTCCTTTTTGGCTAACTTGATTATAGAAAACATATATCACACATACATTTATCCTACATCTAAATGTATTATATTGTTATTTGATGTAATTGAGGGATGAGCTCTGCAGATGTCAAAAGGGAATTTATAGTTCCCTGTAGAGACTGGTTGAGTCCAAGTTTCAGTTGCCACATGGTGTTGTTCCCAATGCCCCAGTGTTTGGAGGTCTAGTGTCCTAGACCATACTCCTGGGCCTAGTAATCACTGCTAGGATGATAGGATTCCTCCTCAGCCCATTAGACACCTGATGTTCTTCACATGATAAGGCTTCTTATGAAATCACTCATTTCTGATATACAGCCTTTGTTGCAATCTTCAACTTTCCTTTGTAGATGCCATGAATATTACACATGGGCAAAAGTTCCTATAACATGAATGAGGTCCATATAGGTCCACCCACAACCCTATTTAATGTGATTTTCTATGTAATACATTATGCCCATCTATATAATAGAAAAAAAATGGTGCCCAAAAGAAAGTAGATGCATGCAGATATAGTTGTATAACAATAAATTATGTTTTAGTACAGAGACAAAGCCCTTTCTATGGATGAATGCCTATTAACTATGCTCTAAGTCAAGTGACCTCTTTTCTTATTGCATGACCAAGACAAGTCCTTCTAGACTCCTTCTAGTTCACACAGATAACGCAAAAGAATATAAAGTAGGTGTCCACATTCCGTTGAAGCCCATGACAAGCAATCTGGCATGTTTTCTCTTGGCAGAAGGGTGAGGTGTCAGAGAGTACTCTGGCTGGCCTGGGTCCCAAACCATTTATTTAATTGAAAGCTCAATTTTTGTTTAACTTTTTTTGCTGTATAACTATTTTATTAAAGAATTATTTTCCAGTGTGTACACTTACATTACCTCTATAGAAAAAGATAAAGTACTCAAGCATGAATACCGTAAACAATAGTATCAATGGTTTCAAATGATCAAACATCTGGTATAACATATTCAGTAAAGGCAAGCAAATATCTTAATAAACCAATAACAATGCCCTTTTGTGAAAAAGATATTTTCTTCATTACTTAGTTCTGTCTTGCAGCCCGAGAGTCCAAACATGAACCCTTCCTCCAGGGCCTTTATGTTAACATTCTATTCAATTTTAACCACATCTTAAGCATATAACAAATCCTTGTGCACTAGTATGAGAAAAAGAAAGTAGGTGCACTTGTTGAAACAACATGAACAAAAAAGTTATCAAGATAGTCCCCCAAAAACTTTGGACTTCAGGCATGGACAATACTAGACACATGAGACAAACCATGTGGGAGGGAACCACACAGCCTGTTAGATACATCTGAGACTATTCATGCAAGGCCAGAGGTTATGGTATAGGTGTCCCACAAAGCCCAAATTGCCATAAACCCATCCACAGAATTATTAAGGATCACATCCTGTATCCTTTGATAAAGGTCTGAACTAGTAGGAGATTAAATATGTTTTTTAAGAATTTTTGTTCTATTTTGTTTTCTATATCAATATTTTTAACCAATCCTGAAGTCTTGCAATTTTCACTTTGGCCACTAGGCCTCATAGTGTTTTGACACTTCCTGTTCTGTAGAGAAAACTTTTGAGCAGTCTCCTCATTATCAGGTAGGATAACACTCAAAGTCTCTACCATTCACAAAAGGAGATAGTCACAGCTCTCCCTCTCCTCCTCCCTGCATACTGATTCCTTTCCAGTACAGATAGTATGTGTAGAAAACTCTATAGAAGTCTGCTCATGTTCTCAGGCTCCTTTGTCCACGAAGGGAGATTTCCAACTCTTGGCAATCAGGCATCCAGCTGCTGTAAGAATGTGTAATACCAATTGGGACTCTGCCCTTACCATGGGTTGTGGCCGTAAGTTCAGCAGAAAAAACGTAGGATCCAAGGGTATCTGTATATCTACAACTCTTCCCAAAAGATGTCGCACTTCCCTCCCGAAAGACTGAATCTTTGTTTAACTTTTTTATAAAGCAGTCATGGGCAGCAGACATTGCAATAAAAGCCTGTAAAGATGTGCAATGGGAGATGTGGTCCTAATAACACACATGACCACCCACAATAATAGCTTAATAAGTGGAAATCACAAAGGAGATCTTGAAATGTATTTATTGCAGTTTTATGGGAAAATAATGTTTATTTGGTGTCTGCTGCAGGAGAAAAAATACTGAAAATCAGAAAAAAGAAAGTGCATTGCAGTTGCATACATGAAAGTGGAACCATATGCAACAATTCTGATTATTTACGAAGCAAAATGTAGGGAACAGATGAAACAGAGTATGACTGCAGGATCAGACTAACTGGGTCTGCCACAGATAAGACTAAAAGATGCTTCTTTTTTTTTAAATGCATTGAAAAGATACAAATTGGCTGCAAAGGAGGAGATACCCTTTGAATAAGAGCTTACTAATGTATTCAGTAAATTCTTAAGCTCCCCTAGTAGTGACCGCAGAATGCAAGAATTATGTTATTTACCTCTGTGGCTCTGAAATTGCTTTTTGATTTGTTTAGATGCAGTGGAGCGATGCAAACTGGTTGTACAGGTGGATACATCCTTTTAAGGGAGTCTGTCATCATTTGTTTTACTAGTTAATACAAGATACTGATACATATTCCTTTCTTCTTAGCTGTTTTAGGACTTGTCCCCACGGCACAGGTTTTCAGTCGGATTTACAGACGGTTTTCGGATTTGAAAACCGTCTATAAACCGATTGTCAACCTTTTACATTGATTTAAGTAGCTGGTGTAACTAAAAACTTAGAACATGTTCATTCTTACTCCCGGTCTTTGGGCAGAAGATGTAGATGTCAGTGGTTGAGGGGGGCAGGCGAATCCGCAAACCACGTACGAGATGTTAAAATACTGTCCGGATTCTTTAATCAGAATCCAGCCAGTATTTTAACCTGCCATGTGGATGCCCCCTTAATGTTCTGATTGTAGATTTTTTTTTAATTCTGTTGTCTTTTTATGATTATGGGGGCGGCCATCTTGCCTGAACTGCTTTTCACAGCACTTAGAGAGATGCTTTACAGCAGTTTCAATGACAAAGGAGCCTGTGAACATTTGCAGACTTCTATAGAGTTTTCTACACATGCTATCTGTACTGGAAAGGAATCAGTATGCAGGGAGGAGGAGAGGGGGAGCTGTGACTATCTCCTATTGTAAATGGTAGAGACTTTCAGTGTAAGGCCCTGTTCACACGACGGATTTGGCCGCGGGTTCCGACGCGGTTTCCGCGGCTAAAACCTCGGCCAAATCGTGCCTAGTTTATTAACATGGTTTCCTATTGGAAACCGCATTAATATTCACACGCCGCGGGTTTGGCTACGGCTTCGGGGCCGCGGCCAAACCCGCGCGTGTGAAGAACTATCCTGTCAATTTTTGACAGTGAGTGCTCTGAGCGGCGGCCGCGTGGTGCTACCGCGGGCGTCGCCGCGGGTGCGCGGCTGGGACGCGGCTCGCGGCGCAGTTTGCCCCCTGCTACTAATTTGCATGGGGGCAAACCCTCGGCGCAAGCCGTGCCCCAAACCTCGCCCCACCCGTGCCGAGACCACCCCCACCGCCCGCGACGCAAACTCGCGTCGAGAGCCGCGGCAAAACCCGCGGCCAAAACCGCCGTGTGAACATGCCCTAATCCTACCTGTACTGATAATGAGGAGGCTGCTCAAAAGTTTTCTCTACAGATCAGGAGGCCTCAAACTACAATCAGGCCTAGTGGCCAAAGTAAAAATTGCAGGACTTCAGGATTGGTTAAAAATATTGATATAGAAAACAAAAAAGAACAAAAATTCTTAAAAAACATATTTAATATTAAAACATGACTTAAATAAAAAGTAATTTTCTGATGACACATTAACTTTAAGTAAGAATATTTTTTTTCCACCTGCCACTTAGCTGCTTTTGGCTGATTGGTCTGCATCAGTAAAGTATAAAGAATCCATAGCCTTGTTGTGAGGGAACTGAGAAGAAGATAGGCAGTATAACTGTTAGGTCTGGTTATTGTTTCTGTGACAGAAGGGTGGTGACTCTGCTGGGTCACCGTGAGAGATGACTCGAACCATGTCAGAGAGCGGAGTCTAAGGGCCCCCTGGACCAAAAAAAGACTGTGGAGGTTAACTTTAAAGGGGTTGTCTCACTACAAGGATTGCTTTTTATGTTAAAGATCTTGCAAAAACAAGTCACTTTGCATATGTGTCCATTAACACTGTGCTACCTATTCCTACATATCCCCTCTTGTATGGGCTGCATCAGTTCCTCAGATTGCTATAGCTACAGACCTGTTCAATCTCTCATGATAGGCTGCCAACACTGGTTGCTATAGTTACAGACCTGGCTTCTACTGCAGCCTAGTGGAAGCCAGTAAACATGCCCCTGAATTCAAAATGAAACTAAGAAAACAAGACTGAGGTAAGATGAATCAATGTAGTGAGACAACCCCTTTAAGGAGGCAGCTAGACAGTACAATATTAAGGCAAGAAGAGTGAATAGAAGCCTCAGCGAGAGACATTACTAAAGTAATAGAAGACCATTGCCCATCTTGTGATTTTAAACCCTAGCTGCATCCTCACATACATGTATGTTGGGGAAAGGTTCCCAACTTACATATACTTGGCAGCAATTTAACAGGGGACAGAAGCTGTACCTGGGTGGTTACAAGCTAAAGGATGGCTGTGATTGACAGGGCTGACTGGTTAATCAAGACAGACTATAGCCTAATAATGGTGCTGTCTATTCACAGAATCTGTTATGCAGTGTCGGACTGGAGTGCCTAGGGCCCACCAATGAAGTTGATTCTGGGGCACATTAGTGATGTTGATTCTGGGGCCTATCAATGAAGTTGATTCTAGTGGCCCACTTAACAGCTACTGTACATTATTGTACATGCCTTTTATACTGTGCTTCTTTTTTGCCTCCCTTTCCCTGCTTTTCCGCCTCTACCAAGGTTGCATATGCTGTTGAAAGACAACTCCAGGTTGGTCATGCTTAGGGGCCTACTGGGGGATTCCTGTTTTCCTGTGGGTCAGTGTGAGCCTGTTGTTAGGGCATACCACAAGTATGCACATGCCCAGGCAGGAATGTGTGGTCATGAAGACATAATACTGTAAAATACGAGCTAGGGAAATTTGATTATTTTTAAATGCACTAAATGAGACCATCTCTTAACTTCAGAATGCACATGTCCAACTGTTCACTATTTCACTAGTTTTCACTCAACTTGATGATCTTTCACAAGGAGCTTAACAGCAAAATTCACAATAGGTGTTTGATCCCTGAATCGCCCAATAAATGTAGGAGATTAATTTGAATTGGGATTTAAACAGTCTTCCTTATCATGTTCACATTTTGACATCATGAGACCAAGACAACACCTTACAGTTGATCAGCAGTACCTCATCATTGCGAGGCTTCAAGCAGGATGCTCTCAGACGGGAGTGGTACTGAGCTTAGAGTGTCACTGTGTCATCAGCAGGTTGCAATAGAGATACAGAGAGACTGGAAGAGTCACAGAAAGGCAAAGAAGGGGACGTCCTTTGGCTCCATCATACACTGATGACCGTTTTATTGTAAACAATGCTCTGCAGAACTGGATGATGGATGCCACACAACTGCAAGCATATTTAAGGAAAGTGAGAGGCACTCAAGGGGAAAGTCAGACCATTCGTAAGCGCTTACATCAGTGTGGTCTGCGTGCTAGATGATGGCAAAGGTACCTGACGACACCACCAGACACAGGCATCATTGTCTTGCATAGGCCAGGGAGCATTAACGCTAGATGAGGAGCCAGTGGTGCTCAGTGCTGTTCAGTGATGAAAATCGATTCGCTCTGAGCAGAAATGAGGGCCGCCAATGATGCTGGAGACATCAAGAAGAGCGCTATGCATCAGCCAGCTCAGGTTTCAGTCAGGTACCCTTTCTGGTTGTCTAGCACACAGACCATGCTGATGTAAATGGTTATGAATGGTCTGACATAACACTTGGTCGCTTGAAGTTGTGTGGTATTCATCATCCGAATCCGCAGAGCATTGTTTACAATGAAGCAGTCATCAATATGTGATGTAGTTAAAGGACGTCCACATCTTTGTCTTTCTGTGACTCTTCCAGTCTCTCTGTATCTTTGTTGCTTATGACACTCTGTGACACTCTAAGCTCAGGGGCCACTTCCATCTGAAAGCATCCTGCTTGAAGCCTTGCAGTGGCAAGGTACTGCTGATCATTTGTAAGGTGTTGTCTTGACCTCAGGATGTTGAAATGTGAACAGCATGATAAGGAAGACTGTTTAAATCCCTATTGAAATAGATCCCCTAAATTTATTGGGTGATTCAGGGATCAAACACCTTTAGTGAATTATGCCATTAAGCTGCTTGTTAGAGATCAGCACTGAAACACTAAACAGTTGGACATGTGCCTTCTAAAGTTAAGAGATGGCCTCATTTCAACCAAAAGCCAAATATCCCTAATTTTTTTGTGAGTAAAATATGTTAAAAAAATACTTTAATGTAAAAGTCCCCTAAAGGGACTAAAAAAAGTTAAAAAAGAAATAAATTATTTAAAAAACATTTTTCAAACAATCAATTTTATTTAATAAAAGTCACAGAAACATTTAAAAGATCCAGAAGTTTACATACACTATATAAAAAGACACATATGCATGTTTTTCTCACTATCTGATTTAAAATCAGAATTAACCTTACCTGTTTTAGCTCTATTAGAAACCAAAATTATTTATATTTGCCCCAAATGTCAGAATAATGAGAGGGAGAAAATTTTGTAAGGCATTTTTATTACTTTCTGCAAAGTCAAAAGTTTACATACATTTCATTAGTATTTGGTAGCATTGTCCTTAAACTGTATGACTCGGGTCAAACGTTTTGGATATCCTTTCACAAGCTTCTCACAATGGATGGTAAGAATTTTGGTCCATTCCTCCTGACAGAACTGGTGTAACTGAGCCATGTTTGTAGGTCACCTTGCTCGCACCTGCCTTTTCAGCTTTGCCCATACATTTTCAATAGGATTGAGATCAGGGCTTTGTGATGGCTGCTCCAAAACATTGACTTGGTAATCCTTAAACCACTTTGTAACCAGTTTGGCAGTATGCTTCGGGTCATTGGCTATTTGAAAGACCCATTTCCGCCCAAGATTTAATTTCCTTGAGATGTTGCTTCAGTTTTGCCATCTATTTTGTGAAGTGCACCAGTCTCTTCTGCAGCAAAATAACCCCACAACATGATGCTGCCACCCCCGTGTTTCACAGGTTGGATGGTGTTCTAAGGCTTTTAAGCTTCTCCCTTTTTCCTCCAAACGTTACAATGGTTATTATGGCCAAACAGTTTAGTCAGACCACAGGACATGTCTCCAAAACTGTAGGTCTTTGTTCCTGTGTGCATTTGCAAACATTAAACTGGCTTTTATATGTTTCTTTTGGAGTAATGGCTTCTTTCTGGCAGAGTGGCCTTTCAGCCATGTTGATACAGTACTCATTTTACTGAGGATAATTACACAATCTTATCAGCTTCCGCTAGCATCTTCACAATGTCTTTTGCTTTTGTTCTTGGGTTGATATGCACATGTCGGACCAAAGCATGTTTATCTCTGAGACACAGAATCTGTCTCCTTCCTGAGCATTGTGATGGCTGGACATTCCCATTTTGTTTGTACTTGCATATAATTGTTTGTACAGATGAATGAGGTACCTTCAGGTATCTGGAAATTGTACCCAAGGATGATCCAGACTTGTGCAAGTCCACAATTCTCTTCCTGATATCTTGGCTGATTTCTTTAGACTTTCCCATGATGTTACTCACAGAAGCAGTGTGTTTCTGGTGTGTGTTAAAAAATACATCCACAGGTGTGTCTCTAATTAACTCAGATGTTTTCAATAAACCTCAGAAGCCTCCAAAGACATGACATCATCATACGGGCTGTCCCAAATTGTTTAGAGGCATAGTAATCCTATTGTATGTAAACCTTTGACTTTGCAGAAACTAATAAAAATGCCTTAAAATTTCTCTCTCTCTGTTATTATTCTGGCATTTCGCAAATATAAATAATTTTGGTTCCTAATTGACCTAAAACGGGAAAGGTTTATTCTGTTTTCATGTCAGATAGTGAGAAAAACATGAATATGTGTCTTTTTATATAGAGTATGTAAACTTCTGGTTTCAACTGTACATTATATTTTGCCACATTTGCCTTGTATAATAAATATATAACCTTTATTAATTTTAATAGCAAATGACATAAAAAATAAAACCCCAAATAGCTATGTAACCTAAAAAATAAAAGAAATCATGGCTGATAGTATGCAAAGAGGCAAACAAATTCTCTTGGTCATTAAGGCCAAAAATGGCTTGATCATTAAAATGTAATTTACCACTAATCTGTTGCATTTATCAAAGTTTAATCAAAGTTGAATTTTGGGTGTTTTCTTTCATTGCAGATGACAAGACTTAAAAAGATACATTCAGAAGTATTTGTATTTTTTTAGAAATGGATGCATGTTCTTGCTTCAATAGTTACTTAATAATGTAACCGCTATTCTTTAGCCCTGTGAAAAGCAATGTTATGAATCTTATCTCTATTGCATTTTGTTACCTCAGGGCTAATATCATTTCACACAACGTATATGATTTACCTCAGTATTTTCCAGCAAACACACTAATCAAGTTCAAGTTTATTGCCATCTCCACAATCATACACTTGAAAGTGTGGAGCTACCTGGACTATTATTATACACACTAGAATGTACAATATTGTCAGTACAATAAAGTGTACACAGCACATTTTGCATGACGACATCATGTGGTCGCTATAAAGTTATTGCTGACATGTTCGTGGCATTATGGATTGTTGTGATGATGGAGGTGCACCATGTGTCTGCAGTGTAATGAATAGGAAGAGATCGGGATGGGAAAAGTGATTTACTCTAAAGGTATCCTAAAGGATATACTAGGACTTGAATATTGATAGCCTATTTTTAGATCACTATCATATCATAGGGGGGCAGCAATTAGCTGATTGAAGGTGAACACTGAGGTCTCTTTACTGTCTACAACATACAGCTGTTTACATTATTTTGGTGGCTGCGTAAGGTACTTTAGTTCTATACAGCTCAGTCATATTAAAGTCAATAGGGCTGAGTTCTAGTACAATGTACAGGCACTACAAAATGTAAACAGCTGTGCCTGAAAAACAATGAAGATGCCTTTCAAGAGGACAGGACAAGGAGACTCCATCCTAAAGCAATTATGGAAGATGGCTCTGAGACCTGGGCTAGGTTGGGAGGACACAGACCTGAGCTAATGGATGGGATGCAGATAATAAGGCTATGTATAAGGGTTTTGTAAGGCAGGTAAGGAGTGGTTTTTCAATGATATAGGTTTAGCAAGACCATAGATGTAATGAAGAACAGTAGTGGCAAGCTTGAAGATTTTGCTGTTGTAATAGAGTGTCAAACAAATCTATATGAGAATTGTTATTAGAGTGACACAGCCATGTGGGGTACCTTTACTACATTTGATGGATGAGTAAGTAGGGCCTCCAATTTTATTACCTTGAACTAGGAAGCCCAGGATCTAGTTACAAAGATTAGCTCTTAGACCATTTTCACATAATTTCTTGACCTGGCCGACCTTATGGTGTTGAAAGCTGAACTTTAGTCTATAAAAACATCCTCATAAAAGTTAATGTTTTTCATATATATTGAAGTGTGCTGCTTTTGGTGTCTTCAGCTCATTTGTTGCACTAGTATGCTACTTGTAGAAGGTCTATGAACTTGAAACTATATTATTGATGAATTCTAGACAAGGCTGGATTGAGCAATTACATTTAAATATTTTTCTAACTATTGTCTTCATAACAATAAAATAAATATCTTGTTACATAGTTAGTAGAATTAAATTGAAACATATATCCATCCAGTTCAACCAATGGAGGGACTGGATAAAGAAAAAGGGAAATAGGTAATTTCTAGACTTTGTTTTTCCCCTATTGATCCAGAGAAATATGTAATGCATAAGGCATATACCAATGTGCCCTAAGAGGAAATATTTGGCTCCAATCCCAAGTCTGATCACCCTGGACCAACACTCAAAAAAAGAATTCAGTATGTCTACATACCGTAAGTGTTAATATTATTTAATTTGCAATAGAAAAAAAAGGGAGACAGCACTCCCTAGTGAAAATATTGCGACTTAAACAAGAAAATTGTTACTATATGAATCTTATATACTAACCTTTGCGTGTTGTGCTAAAAAGGCACAACACTCTATAAAGCTTCCCCAGCTTTTTGGGAACTGATGAGTAGGGGTCCACTGCAAAGTGTCTGCAATGTCTCTTGCTCCCAAAGTCTCAAGAACAGGTAGAGTAAAATAGAGGTTCCTCTGGTTGCTCCTAAAAACCTCCTTTCTTTATCCAGACCAAAATAACAACGCTGGACCTCCGATTTCCAAAGATTTTTTTTTTCAAAGGAAGACCCGTTTCGTATGACATGCACGTTTCTTCAGTTTCATGTGCATGTCATACGAAACGGGTCTTCCTTTGAAAAATAAAAAAAATCAATCTTTAGAAATCGGAAGTCCAGCACTGTTATTTTGGTTTGGGTAAAGAAATTAGGTTTTGAGAAGCAACCAGAGGAACCTCTATGTAGCTCAGTTTGTCCCTAAATATTATTTAGTTGTAAGTACTGCAGTTATCTAAGCCTTTCTTGAAGCCCTCACCTGTTCTTGCTGTGACCAACTCCTTGGGTGGCTATTACATAGATTCTTATGGTACAGACTGAACCTTTATCACTCCAGACAGAGGTAGTGCCCAATTGTCTTTTAAGGGGTTTTTACATGAAGAAGCTTTTCTCTATATTTTTTGTTAGAGCCATCTATATACTTATATGAATTAAAAATGTCTCACCTCAGATGTCTGTTCTCAAGACTAAATAAAAACTTTTAACTTTTCCTTATAGCAAAGATCTTCCATGCCCCTTATCATTTTAATTGCTTGCCTCTGTACCTTCTCCATCTCCACTACATCCTTTTACTATAACTGGTGCCCAGAACTGAACTCTATGTATTTAGGATGAGGCTGCACTAGTGCTTTGCAGAAATATTATGTCCCTGTCACACAGGTCCATACCTCTTTTAATTTTTGACAATCTATTGCCTTGGAGGCAGCTGATTGACACTGCATGCTATTCTGTAATCTATGATCTTCAAGTACAACTATATCATTTCAAATAAGTGACAGATCCCATAGGATGCTAGTGGATTATTAGTATCAAAATGCAAAACTTTACATTTATCCACACAGAACCTGATTTGCCAAGTGGATGCCCAAACACTCGTGCATCCAAGTCTGCTTGCAATTTATGAACATTTTCCTATGGGCAAAAAAGTGAGTTTTAGACCTAAACAGGTTCATTAATTTTGCCCTAAATATATAGCTGTTTCTCTATCCAGACTTCCATTCAACGTATCATACAAAAAAAAATCAGGCTGGTTTGACAAATTCTGTATATATATATATATATATATATATATAATATAGATATATATATATATATATATATATATATATATATATATATATATATATATATATACACATACAGATAGATAGATATCCATATATACATACAGATAGATAGATAGACATATATACATACAGATAGACATATATTTACACACACACACACACACACAACACACACACACATTTATAAGTGTTTGTAAATTGTATTTATATACAGCCACATGGACAAAATTGCCACCATGTCATGAAGGACAGAAAAACCCACAATGGTCACTGAAATTACTTATAACTGTCAAAAGTAAGGATTTACTTTTAATGAAAATTACCTAATGAAAATCAGACATTGTGTTTGAATTGTGGTTCAGCCCAAAAAACAAAACAAAAAGCTACTGAAACATTAAAATAGTTTGACCATAGGGACAAGTTAAACTAAGGAGTGTCGTGTAATTAGCATCACAGGTGTTTTCAAATTTGTAATCAGTCAGTCTGTCTATTTAAAAGGTGAAAGAGGTCATCACTGTGCTGTTTGGTATCATGGTGTGAACCACACTGAACATGGACTACAGGAAACTAAGGAGAGAGTCGTCTCAGGACAGAAAATTATAGACAAACATGTTAAAGGTAAAGGCCATAAGACCATCTTCAAAGAGCTTGATGTTCCTGTTACTACAGTTGCACATATTATTCCGACATTTAAGGTCAATGCGAATATAGCCAACCATCCTGCACATGGCTGCAAGAAGAAAATCGATAAGACATTAAAGACATGTATTACCGTATTTTTCAGACTATAAAATGCACTGGACCATAAGATACACCTAATTTTTAGAGAAGAAAAATAGGAAAAAAAATTTGAAGTGAAAAGTGCAGGCTGAAGTGTAGTTTTTATTGGCACCATTTTGGGATAAATGTGACTTTTTGATCACTATTTATTCCAATATTTTGGGGATATGAAGTGACAACCTCGCCCCACCCCCGCAATTTTGGAGTTTGGAATTTTTTTCTTCTATGGTGCACAGTGTACAGGATAAATAATGTTTTATTTTAATAGATTGGACTTTTATGGACGTGACAATATCAATTATGTTTAAGTTTTTTATTTTTCCATTTGTAAAACGGCAAAAGAGGGGTGATTTAAACTGTTACGTTTTTTTAACCTTTAATACTTAGCCCCTCTAGGGTACTTGACCACTAGGAGACACATTCCATTGCCCTATATACAGCAGTACTATTGTATATAGGATTTTCACTCATTGTCTACAGCACCCTGCCTGTCTACAGCACCGTACATAAGGCTTCAGCTGCCATGGCAACTGATCACACTCCTTACATTGCGGGGGATGATAGGAAGGAGAAACGGTGCTGTGAACAAGAGTCGCTCCATGACTCGAAACGCGTAAGCGGTATTGTCATTGGACTTATATGCTTGCCACTTTACTCACACTTTTTAATAATGATTTTTTCAATAAAGTAGGAAAAGAAGTTTTAAAATGTTTGGATTTTTCTACATTTATTATATATTGGAGAAGAAATTGGTGGCCGCCAATGAGAAGTTCCAAAAGAAATGCAGACAAGAAGTGTTTGGACTAAACAGCGAGCTAAGCAATTTCTATTTTGACGTGTCCTCAATCTGTGCAGGGTACAATGAAATATCATTATTGTCAAAGCATTGGTTTCTTTATGACCTAAATAAAGACTAAAAAACCTGTTTTCATGTGGGAGTGTCATTAATAATAGTTATACAGTATATTTTGAGATTTTTAATTGGCACCCATCATTTTATTGTGTGCGGGAAACAACCATGTAAAGGCTATATATTATGTTTTAGTCATATATTAAATATTAGTTCAAATTATCTTATTCAATTTCACTGTTTTCTGCAGCCTCCCCTCCAGAAAGGCTCAAGGTCGTTCCAGATTTTTTATCACACTACAGATGACCCCAAGCCCCAAGTCGCCAAGGGGTAAAAAGGATAAAAGCGGAAGCAGCTTTCCTATCACACATTATATAAAATGATCAGTTAGCTCATAGCGGTTGGCTGCTGTCTCAATGCCATCATAAAGAATTTGTACACCCTAAGGCAGAGCTGCCAAATCTCAATTGCATTAATTATCGTCAATGAAGTCAGGGATCCTAGAAAATCTTCGTATAATTTAGTTAATAAGTCAATCAACCGTGAGGCACAAATGCAAAGAAAGACGAACTTCATTAGTTTATGTGCGTGCTGCAATGGCATTGGTGTGACTAATAATATACATATAGATGATGAATCATGCATGTTTAGCATGCAATACGTTTTTCAGAACATAATATACATTCAATTTCTACCAGGAATAAATTGTGTGAGTGTCATGCTCCCAAAGCATGCATCTTGGGTCAGTGCGTTATTATGTGGACATGTGAACTGCACAGTAAATTAGCAAAGTTTTATAACATTTTTGCAAAATGGCAAACGCTGTTTTCAAAATGGGTTGCAACTGGAACTACAATTGGGTTGCATTGTCCACACTTAGGGCGACATGTATGTACAGGGCTGCGCCAGAAGTCTGGCATCCTTTCAGCAAGAAAACTAGCGCAGCCCCTTTCACTCTATTTTTAATCACACGCACTCCAGTTTCAGGTGCATTACAGAGCGTCCACGGCACGTTGTAATGCGCCTGAGATCTGGGGACGTGCTGTAGATGGGGCGCACTACAACCTTACGAAGCTACACATTTATAGCTTCAGTGCATCAAATCCAGGCGCATTACTGCTGGACAGGTAGACCTCTTTAATCCCTTACCTGCCTATGATGTAGCGCTGGTAAGCGGCTTTGAAACGGGATCGCAGTGCTACACAGCTGCCGCCTGCCCTCGCTGTTTAACCCCTTAGACTAAAATGGTCGTGGCCTGCAAATAATGAAAAACGGTGCCGTACACCATTCTTCACTCCGATCGGGACATCAGCGGCGAAATCGCTGACTCCCAATGGGCTAACATGGCAGCGGGAAGCCTTGTGAAGGCTTCCATTGCTGTCATGTTTTGAATTTCCCCACTTCCAGCCCTAGGAAGGAAGTGGGGAAACTGCCGTCTTGGTAGACCCTAATGCATTGTCTATGCAATGCATTAGACTGTATAAATGATTGCGCCCCCCTAGTGCTGAAGCACCCTAGGGGGGACTCAAAGTTAAAGTAAAACAATTTTTAAAAGTATTAAAAAAATAAGAAAGTGTTAAAAGTTCAAATCACCCTCCTTTTGCCATTTTACAAATAAAAAAATAAAAAAATAAAAATGTTACACATATTTGGTATCAGACCATCCAAAAAAGTCAGTTTATTAAAAAATGACATCATTTATCCTGTACGCTTAACACCGTAGAAGAAACAATTCCAAACGCCAAATTTGCGTTTTTTTGATCATTTTACATCACATAAAAAACGCATCACTCGATTTGGTCGCCCCTCTCACACACAACAGAACCTACAAAATCAACAGACAACCCTGGCACACAGACTTCACTAAACAGCTGAGGTGAGCTTCCAGAATTGCTGAACGTCGCTGGAAGAAAACTCGCTCCACCGACGACTTCAACTCATACACAAAATCACTACTCACCTTTATGTCTGCACTTACTACTGCCAAACAGGATTACTTCACCAATCTCATAATCTCATATCCTCTCTGTCTCACAACCCCAGACAACTTTTTAACACCTTCAACTCTCTCCTCCGTCCACCAGCCCCTCGGCCCCCATCCCTCTTTTCAGCAGATGACTTTGCCACCCACTTTCTAAACAAGACCAACCTCATAAGAGAAAGCTTCACCCCACTGTCCCCTTCACCCACATCCATGCCTGCACAGTCCAGTCCCCACCGCCACCCCTTCTACCTTCATCTTGCACGTCCCCCATAACTTGATTCTCAACTGTCACTTATGACAATCTCTCATCTCTACTCTCCAAATCCAACCTCACTACCCATAACCTTGATCCACTGCCATCCCACCTCATCCCTGACCTTAGTGCTGTTATCATCCCATCCCTCACCCACCTTTTCAACCTATCGCTAACCTCTGGCATGTTCCCTTCACCATTTAAGCATGCCACCATCACTCTGATCCTAAAGAAACATCTCTTGACCCCTCCTCTGTGTCCAACTATCACCCCATCTCACTGCTTCCATTTGCTTCTAAACTCCTCAAGCAGCACGTCCATCTTCAACTGTCCTCCCATCTGTCCTGCAACTTTCTACTTGACCCACTGCAATCTTGTTTCCGATCCCATCACTCTACTGAAACCGCCCTAACCAAAGTCACCAATGACCTATTTACCGCTAAAGCCTCACGTCACTACGCGATCCTTCTCCTCCTAGACCTGTCCTCCGCCTTTGACACTGTTGACTATTTCCTCCTGCTACAAATCCTCTCCTCACTCAGCATCACAGACTCGGCCCTTTCCTGGATCTCCTCGTACCTCACTGAGCGGACATTCAGCATCTTTCACTCTCGCTACACCTCCTCCCGACGGCCTCTCTCAGTTGGTGTCCCCCAGGGGTCAGTCCTGGGCCCACTACTCTTCTCTATCTACACTCTTGGCCTGGGTCAGCTCATAGCATCACACGGCTTTCAATACCACCTGTATGCTGATGACACCCAACTTTACATCTCTGGCAGAGACATCAACTCTTTACTGTCCAAGATCCCAGATTGCCTGTCGTCCATTTTCTCCTTCTTCTCCTCCCGTCTCCTAAAACTTAATGTAGAGAAAATTGAACTCATCATCTTTCCACCATCCCCCTCCTTCCCTCCACCTGATCTCTCCATTACAGTCAACGGCTCTACACTCTCACCGGTCCCGCAAGTCCGCTGTCTTGGGATAACCCTATACTATGCTTTGTCCTTCAAACCACACATCCAAACCCTTATCTCCACCTGCCACCCCACCTGAAAAATATTTCACGAATCCGCTCATTCCTTAACCCTGATACTACAAAAATGTTGGTCCATGCCCTCGTCAATTCCCGCCTATACTGCTGCAACATCCTTCTCTGTAGCCTCCCGTCTAGCACTCTTGCTCCCCTTCAATCCATCCTCAACTCTGCTGCCCGTCTTATCCACCTTCTCCTCGCTACTCCCCTGCCTCTCCCCTCTGCCAATCCCTTCACTGGCTACCCATTGCCCAGCGCATTCACTTCAAGTTGCTAATCATGACTTACAAAGCTCTCCATAACCTCTCCCTCTATACATCTCTGCCTTAATCTCCAGATACTGCCCCTCACGCAACCTCCGCTCCTCACAGGACCTTCTTCTCTGCTGTCCCCTTATCAGCTCCTCACACAACCGTCTCCAAGACTTCTCCCGTGCTTCCCCCACACTCTGGAACTCACTTCCCCAACACATCAGACTCTCTTCCACTTTCACCAGCTTCAAAAGAAACCTGAAAACCCATCTTTTCAGGTTAGCCTATAAACTATAGTACCCCTTCTGTCACTACACCCTCCACAAACATGTCTGCCCTTCACCTCCTGTCTCTTTCCCCCTTCCTTGTAGATTGTAAGCCTTTGCGGGCAGGGTTCTCTTTCCCTCTGTGCCAGTTGATTGTCACATACTGTCATCATTGAACTTGTTTGACTTACGTTATGTTTGTAACCCTCTTGAATGTACAGCGCCCTGGAATCAATGGCGCTATAAAATAAATAATAATAATAATCAAAAAAGTCGCATGTATTCCAAACTGGTAGTAACAAAAAGTGCACTTCAGCCCGCAAAAAATTCTCCTCACTGAAGTCCGTAGGTGTTAGTACAAAAAGTTGTTGGTCGCAGAAACTGGTGCCACTGCGCAAATTTCAAAAATAGAAAATGTTTGGAATTTTTTTACGGTACCAAAACATAACGGAAAGTTATGAGTATCACCCTGTAGAATACAGATAACACATCATTTTTACTGAAGAATGAACGGTATAAAAAAAAACTCCTACAAACATGGCGCAAGTGCTTTTTTTCACATTGCGCCCCACTTAAAATTTCTTTGCCGTTCCCCAGTATATTCTATTGTAATATGAATAGCACCATTATAAGGTACATCTTGTACCGCAAAATAAAAGCCCTCAGACGTCTATGTAGGTGGAAAAATTAAAAAGTTATGGATTTTAGAAGGTGAGGAAAAAAAATTAGAGTGGTAAAAGTGGTTTACCTGAGCCAGAAGTGTTGCTTTGTAGCTAGAAAGCACTAAATCTATGACCAGCAGTAGGAAAGGTTAATAGATTCAGGCGCATTCTATTCTACAAATGCGCACAAAAAAAATGGCGCCTGGGCACCAAATATCATACATGTCACTCTTAATTTGTGTGCCTTGCAAATTTCCAAAGAATGTACTACATGACCAGTGATAAAGATGGAAATAAAAAACTGAAAGAAGAGGGACTTTGCGTGACTGTGCTTGGACTTTACTTCAGACACAATCATAGGTAACGTCTTTAATTTGGCAGCATGATCCCATTTTCCAAGCTACTGTTCATAAGGCTTAAGTGCTAAAGAGAGGAAAACAAGGAAGGCCGTAAAGGAAATAAGTAGAAAAATCTGTGTTTTATATAAGAAAAATGCACAGAAATTATGCAATAAAAAGCTATGGTGTTTACTTACATGTTATCTTCTCGTGTTCAAAGTGTATAGTGATGCACAGCCATTGAATAAGCTGAGTGCTTATGGACACACATGCTCACTCAATCTACCAACATTCTCTGTAGAGTGATCCTTTTTTCACTGTAAAGCAGCCAATAGAAAAAGGAGCAGAGCCCCTGCAGTAGTATAGCAGCAGAGCTGAGAAGATTTATGTTGCTGGGAAATAAGAAAGGACTATACAGTTAGCTGCCTGTGGCTGAAGAAGGCTACATCAGCCCAGAGCCTTATCCCAGCAGTAAAGACTAGCAGCAGCACCAAAAGTACATGCAAAAACAAAAACGGTGACACACTATACTAGAAACAATAGAAACGCAATGCATTGCTTTAAAATAGCTATTAACAGCCTTTAAATGCTTTTCTTGAATGGATCACGAGATAACCACTTTTATTACTTACTATAGTCATGATACAGTTAGGGGTGTTCTCACCATGCTGTTACACAGAGCCACAGCTAGCTTCAGGCTGCAATTTAAACTGCAAGGGGCGGGGGGGTCTACACAGTGAGAAATCATTAGTGTTGACTTATTATCGACAAAGTGAAATCGGCAGGTTTTTAGGTTCGATTTTTTAGATCATGCATAATTTAGGTTAAATCTGTGATAATCTTTTTAAATCGCCCCTTTTTTGGGCGCTTCCTGAAATTTTTGGGCCGCCGCAAATCAAATTACAGAATAGACAGGGTGAGATGTGTGTGCGACTCATACTGGGATGTGTATGGTTGCGTTTGGCGGAAAAAAAACACATGACCTCGTTTCATAGAACAGGCGTTTCCTGTTCAGCCTCATGTCTCCACCTTAAGCAGAAGGACGTCGCTCTGCTTGTGTCCAAACAGCTCAGCAAATTTTAATTTCTTCACAAGAAACTCTACTATTAGCTGTACCTTACAATTTAGTTAATAAGTTTGGGAAAAGATTTTATAATTTGGGTAAAAAATTTTAAAGAGATCTACTTGAAAGTCATGGGTGAGGGGGAGGGGGGCCCCCCGAGTGAACACAGAAAACTCTAAAAAGGGAACGGGAAAAAATTTTCCCCAAGACTAGTAAAGACATTGCAATAGCTTATTATTAACAGTTTTCTATTGAAAATTTTTCCTAAAATTTTGGGGCACCTGAACTTATAGAACACACTTTTCTAGTGGGGTCCCTTTTTAGATGCAAAACTCCATTTTTAAAATTATCAGTATACTTCAATAGGTGTTCATTTTAAATTTTTTGCCCTCCACTTTTTTTTGATATATCCACCTTCATTTAAATTTTGAATCCAAAATTTTTATAGTCACCACAGGTGAATTAAAAAGGTGCCAAAAATATTTTTATTATACGAAAACAAGCCTATAAAAATACTGGATAAATTTAAAACCAAACTTATGTAACTTTGCAATGCTTTTTTTATTAACAGTTTTTCAATTAAAAATTTTTCCTGGAAAAATTTGGGCACCGGGAATTTATGGGAACACATTTTTTCTAGTAACTACAGTCCCTTTGTTAGGTGCAAAACTCCATTTTTTATTATCATATACATTTCAATAGGTGTTCTTTTTCAATTTTGCCCATTCCCCCTTTGTTATATACACCTTGTATTTAAATTAGAATCCCCAATCAGCACAGGTTATAGGTCCCAAAAAAATACCTTGTAATATCCAAAAAAATTTCAATACTGTTTTTTGATTTTGGCCCCACTTTGTTAAATTTGAGGCCCTTGCACTAAATGTAAATACTGCAATTTTTTGTCACCACAGGTAAAATTGATGGGTGAAAAAAAAATACCTTTTAAATTATCCGAATACATTTCAGATACGGTTTTTTTTTTGGCGCAGGCCCACTTGTTGAAGGCAACCTTGCATTTAAAATTTGAACCCAGCAATTGTGATTCCCACAGTGAATTTGATAGTCCCAAAAAAAAATACCTTTTTTTTATCCGAATCATTACAAAAACGTGTTTTTTGACTTTGGTGCACTACAGCTTTTTTTCATTGAGGCACCTTGCACTTAAATGTGAAACAGAATTTTTATCACCACAGTGAATTGATGGGTGCCAAAAAAAAACCTTTATTATCCAATCTTTACAATACGTGTTTTTTTGCACTTTTGCCCAGTCCAGATTTGTTTGTTTTGCCCCCTGCAGTTTAAATTTGAATCCACCCTTGTGTAGTTACCACGGGTGATTTAAAGGGTCCCAAAAAATACCTTTTATTACCCGAATACATTACAGATACTTTTTTTTGATTTTGGTGCAGGCCAGCTTTGTGAAAGATCACTTTGCATTAAAAATTTTGAATCAGCTTTTTTGTATCACCACAGGTGAATTGATGGGTGCCAGAAATCCTTTTATTTCCGAAACAACAATCGTTTTTTTTTTTGCACTTTTGCCCACCCCAGATTTGTTGATAGACACCTTGCAGTTTTAATTTAATCCAAAAATTTTTTTTTGATTGAGGATTTGAGAATAGCTGTGATTTGCCTTTTTTTTTAAAAAAAAGACTTTCCAAAAACCTCCAAACCTTCTAAAAATTTTATATTTCGAACAGGACGAAATTCAGGGGGTAAGCGACAAAGGGGGGGGTAGACATGAGGTAAGGTACAGAGAAGGTGCTCCTTCCTGCGGGTGACAAACACCACCCAGCGGAACATCAGTGCGGGACCGTAGGCCTGCATCGCGGGGTCGGGCCCGTAATCCGTAACGAACACGTCCCAACTGCCTTCAGTGGTTAATGCAACCTGCACCCCCACCCTTCCTCCCGCCTCCCATCACGGCCCACAAATGCGTCACAGCCACCACATCCGTCCAACATGAAGCACACAAATGTCAACCGTGTCCCCACCACTGGGGATAATCCTTTTTCCCTGAAGACCTCTCTGATGACAAAATGGGGTTTTGGGGGAGAAGGCATGTTTTAAAAAACAAAAAGGCCAAAGAGGGATTTTCTCTGCTCTGACGCCCATTTCCCGAAGCCTCAGAGGAGGAGAAAGGGAACCGGGGCAATCGGCAAAAATCTCGGGCGGTCGGGAGCGCTTGCATCCCTTTGCTTTTAGCCCGCACTCCTGGGGGAAAAAATGTCAGGACGACAAAGTCCCCCTGTGTTGATGATGTGATGACGACTTGGGGGACCAACGTGGTCTTTTCAGCTGAATTTTGCTTGCGAGCGCTTCACACTGGACAGGAGGAAGATGAGGGGTGTGTCATACGGGTTTTCCCCCCAAAAAGGGGGAGGGCGGTCGCAGAAGTCCCCTGATATGATTCCGCCACCACGGTCAGCGCAACCCCGCTCCCCCCTTATCGCCGTCAAAAAGGTCCGACCCCAAGCCCGGCCCCTTTTTTGACCAAGCCTCTGTTCACCCAGCAGTCATATGCCCCTTTGCCCCAAACGCATAATAAGGCAAAAACCTTTGGGGTTAACCACCGCAACATGTCTATCACTGCAGCAATGCATAAATTGAAATGGGGCAACACTTGGGCCAAAAAAAGGCCCCAAACCGACGCCGGGGGGCCCCCAACCCTTCACACAATCTGTCTCCGCCCCTCCGCCCAAAACCAAGCTTTCCTCACTGCCCATGTCTCTCAGATCATATCAGGGGTCAGCCTCCCCTTCAAAGCCTCCCCGTCCCCGAACCACCAGCACCACCCAAAACCCATCCTATCCCTTTTCCTTCCGCCCTTTGCGACCGCACGCCGTACAGTCAGCCAGTTACAGCCAGCCTTCTTCTTCCAGGTTTGGGACAAAAAAAACACTTTAACCCAAACCACCCAAAAAGCCAAAAGCCTGAATGCGGCATTGCCAGGTTTTTGGGCCTTGGAAATGTGCCTTTCCGTCGGTGGACACAGATGGGGTTCGCCACGTAGGCCCTTGCCTCCCCCCATACCAGATGCCACAGGCTTTTTTTTGCCAGAAAAGCCGCCCCCCGGCCCTGGCCACCCACGTGCATCAAAAATTTCAAGCGCGTTGTCTGCATCTGTGCCCGGAAAAGCCCCATCTGCCCCAACCGACACATGGAGTATAACACGGCCAAGCCCCTAACTCTTGGGGACAGCTCACTGGGGGCTGGTGGATGTCCCGGGGGGTGACGGTGGCCTCAGGGCCCCGGCGCATCCCTTTTCAAAACCGCAGGATGGTGCAGGGTTCTTTTCCCCCAAAGTCCTCTGGGGGCACACGTGCCGAAGAAACCAGGCCGTGTTGAAATTAATCTGTCTTGGAGACCTCCACACACAGGTCGGGAAAGGTGGACGGCTCTCCGCAACGAGACCGAGCGCGGGGCGGGGTCCCCAAGACCTTGTCCGGGCAAGGTGGTTGCGATAACGGCGACATCTGCTGGCCGCCCTTTAAATGGGTAGGCGGAGCCATCTCGCCGGCACTTTCAAACCTTGTCGCCAAAATTTCAAAAGACAACCCGGTCTGGACTGCCTGCTGGAAGGCTCGAATCTAAGTTCGCACTCCGCCGCCCCACCCTGCTTCATCCCGCCTTGCGTTTTCAGCGTCAGCTCGGGCCCCCCCCGCCAACCGTCTCATTGTTGACGTGGCAACACGTTTGGAATTCCACCCCCACATCTCCAGGATTGTGACACCCAGCGCAATGCCTTACCAGTACAAGTGACACATGGCCTGACAAGCACGGTGTGGCCCCCCGGGTTTTTGAGCACCGGATGGGGGCAGGTGAAAAGCTCTGAAAACCACCTTGCCCATTTTGAAAAAGCCACCAAAATGGTCAGTGCGGACAATTCCCTTGTCAGCAGAGCATTGGGGTGATTTTAGTTCTGGCGATCTTTGGACACCTGAAACAACGGGTCCCGCCAGCGACGGAGGAGAAGTGACAAATGCGGACACGGACCTTTCTCTCCGTCAAATCCAAAGGCCCCACAGTTTCACAATTCACATCTTTTCATTAGGCAGGGGGTTCGGGGTCCAGAGCTAGTTCAAGTGGCGCATCAGCTCTCGGGGTGCATCATCTCAGGCAAGTCAGGGCTGTGTTGAGGCTGTCCGAGGCACGGGGGAGGAGGGGAGGTTTTCCTAGACACCGATGTTACCGACGTCCTGCCTTGGAAAGAGTTGGCGCAATTTGAGGGGGAGGAGGAAATAAAGGAAGAACATTTTCTAGTCCCCTCGACCCAAGGCTTGGGAAATAAAAGGCTCCATCTCTCACATAGTGTTGGATGCCCATTTCCCCCACATGATCCCGCATTAAAGGGCCTAAAAATGAAAAACATTACTGGGGGCCACCCTCCTGGACCCCGGAACAAAACAAAACTCAAAAACTTTCCTTCCCCCCCCACCCAAATAGAAGTAAAATGCGGGAAATGGAACCTTGCGATTGATAAAATGGAGACATCTTTTTGCGTCTGCTTCACTTTTCCCCAAATGTCACGGGGGAACAACATCACGACGTGACACAGTAGAGTGCCAAGTAGGCGTAGCGCAGCCAGGCAAGGGGGCAGAACCTAATGGGTGACCTCGGGGCAATTTTTTTTTCCCCCACCTCACCAACGCATGCAAGGGCGGGCCATATCCAACACACAGAGACACTTAAGATCAGGTGCCGACTACGGGTTCAACACCGATGTTTTTTATGTTTCCCGGGCCCCAAATAGACTTCGGGGTATCCAAAATACAAAGGGCCCACGGGGCTCACACGCCATAAGGTTTGTCCCCCACACCACGTCATATCTGAGCAGACCTTCAGCACAGCGGAGGAGTCATTACGAAAAAAGCACCCGGCTTTCCACAGATAATGGGGGATCGTTGACTTTCATCAAGATAATCAGCTTTATCTCTGATGATTTTTGTGGCCCCAATTGCCGAGGTCACCGAAGTTCCCGGGGTCTCCCCTCACATTCCTTTTCAAACAAAATTTGGTCCTCTTGAAAACTTTTTTTAAAATGATCATTTCTTATTTTGAAAATTTTTATTCTCTTTCCCAACATTCATTTTGCTGGTTTTGCGGGGAGACGAAAAAGACACCAAAGGGTTTCATGACAAAACCGTATTCCATTTACCACTTTATTTAAGAAGTTTTCGCTTGTCAAGGTTTTTAGGTCATTTCTGTGAATACAGCTATAATTATGTCATTTGGGACAAAGTGGCTTTTAAAGCATTTTCTCCCTCAAATTTTTAATATGGGTGAGAAGTCATTTTATAATTTTTTTGGGGGGCAGAGCTGTGAGATACAGCAATAATCATGGGCCTTTTGGAACAGAAATGTGGCTTTTTTAAAGGGATTTTTCCCTCACAATTTTGTAGTGGCTGAGAATCATATTTTTTAATTTTTTTTTGGGGCATGTAGCTGTGAATACAGCAAAAATCATGGGCCTTTGGAACAGTAATGTCTTCTAAGTGGGTTTTTTCCCTCACAATTTTTTTTAAAAGTGGCGAGAAGTTCCTAATTAAAAATTTTTTGGGGTCAGTAGCTGAATACAGCAATAATCTGGTCCTTTGGAACAGAAATGTGGGTTCTAAGTGGGAATTTTTTCCCCCCAACAAATTTTTTTAAAAGTGGGTGAGAAGTCATTTTTATAATTTTTGGGTCATGCTGCTTTGAAATGCAGCAATACAAGGGTTTTATTATAAAAAAATGTTTTTCTAACAGACATTTGTTCTTCACAATTGTCCAAATGGCTCAAGGGGCATCTTTAATTTTGGGGGCATTTTGTTTAAATTCAGCATACACAGGTCCTTTATAAAAAAAAAGTTGTTTCTAAAGACATTTGTTCCCCAATTTTCCAAAGTGGGTCAAGGTCATGCTTTGAAAAATTTTGGGGGGATGTTGTTTTAAATGAGCATACACAGGGCCTATTATAAAAAAAATCTTGTTTCTAACGCATTTGTTCTTCACAATTGTCAAAGGGGCTCAAGGGTGATGGTGCGTCAAAACAGGAATAGTGGACACGTAAAAAGGACACATATTGCAAAAAACTTGTTTTTGCAAAATATTTTTAAAATAGCATCAACCCCGAATTTAAAACAACCCATTAAATACAATTAAAAAAGAGAAAAAAAACAGTGGGATCCCCCTCCTAATTTTTAAAAATATTTTTCTAGAATTAAACTACTAAAAAAAATTCATGTACAAAAACTGGTAAAAAAATTCCCCTGATTTTCAAAGGAGGGACAGGAAAACTTTAAACCAATGTAGTTTTTCAGAGGACATGGAGTATGGAGCACGACAGAGAACAAATACAGAGACAATTTCCTCCGCACGTTGAGAAAATGAAAAAAGAATGCCAAAAAAAGGGACCTGGGGGGGAACAGGAGCTTTTAACCACCAGTATTCCCAATGAAGCCCAATTGGGCCGCACTTAACGGAGGGGGAAAACGCAACCCAGGTTTGACGTTACTAGAAGGCGGGAGTTTCCCCCACTTCCCTTCCGCACTCTGCTTCAGCACGACGTTTTTTCGTTGCAGCATCATCAGGATTTTTAAACCCGCTGTTAATAGATGACGGACCCCAGCCTGGCTCTCACCGCACCCACTGTAACTCCGGGCCCGGGGGAGCTGTGGGACAGGACAGGGATATCAAGTCCTTTCAACTAAAAAAGGTGGTTGAAAGACTCCTTTTTCGGGGGCTTTTTTAATCGGGGTCAAAAGGTTAATGGCAACGGGGGCCCAGGGCAGGGACAGAAAAAAGTTTCGTTCAACTAAAAAGGTGGTTGAAAGACTCCTTTTTCCGGCCTTTTTAATCTTGGGGGCAGACAGGTTTAATGTCATATGCGGGCCAGGACAGGGATAGTCAATTCCATTCAACTAAAAAGGTGGGTTTAGAGACTCCTTTTTTTGCACTTTTTTAATCTGTGGGGGCAGACAGTTTAATGGCAATTTTTGCCGGTACAGGACAGATATTTAGTGTCCAGTTCAACAAAATGGGTTCAAAGACCCTTCTTCCCCACTTTTTAATCTGTGGGGCAGACAGGTTTTTGGGTCATCTGCGTTTTCCCGGACAGGGTTTGTCATGTCCATTCAACTAAAAAGGGGGTTTAAAGACTCCTTTTTTCCGGGACTTTTTAATCTGGGGGGCAGACAGGTTAATGGTCATACTGCGGTCCAGACAGTTCTAGTCAATGTCCAGTGAAACCCAAAATGGGGTTGAAAACTCCATTTTCCCGGGACTTTTTTAATCTGTGGGTCAGACAGGTTTAATGTCTTTCTGCGGAAAAGGGCAGATAAGTTAGTGTCCAGTGAAACTAAAAAGGTGGTTCAAAGACTCCTTTTCCGGGGACTTTTTTAAACTGGGGGTCAGACAGGTTTAATGGCATAAAGCGGTCCAGGACAGGATAGTCAATGTCCAGTTCAACTAAAAAAGGTGGGTTTAAAGCTCCTTTTTCTGGCACTTTTTTTCTGGGGTCATCAGGTTTGGGCTCATCTGTGGCCCAGACAGGGATAGTCAATGTCCATGAAACAAAATAGTGGTTGAAAACTCCTTTTTTCCGGCACTTTTAAATGTGGGGGCATGCGGTTTTGGGGGGTCAGCTGCGTTCCAGGGCAGGGATATTTAATGTCCAGTTTCAAGTAAAATGAGGTTTTAAATAATACGCCTTCTGGGGACTTTTTAATTTGTGGGGATTCGTTTAAGGGTCATGCTGTGGTACAAGACGGGGATGTGAATGGGTTGATTTTTTTTTTTGTGGCTTTTTTAGCCTAATTGTTGGCCAAGTGTAGCACGATCCATTTTACTTTGTGGCTATTAATTCCGCTTCTCCAGCCCTGTTTTTTGGGTGTAAGAAAAAGGTGTTTTTGCTCTCCCCCTAGACTTTAATGGTCATCGCCATAACACTGCTCACTATCCAAAAACCTTATCATGGGGGCCGACTACGCCCAAGTCGATAGCCAAAGTAACGCCAACCCACTAACTCCTTGTTTTTTAGTAAAATGATTTTTTAGAGGGGGCATTAGTGCAGGGGGTTTTTTAAAAGTATTTCACAAGGCTACAAAGCTTTTAAAGGGGGTTTAAAATTTTTTTAGTAAAAATGTAAACAAAACTGCCCCTAGGTCGGGAGTTAAAGGGCCCTCATAGATAGGTAATATATACTTTTAAACCCGAAGTTTAAATCCGCTATTAAAAAGACACATATGCATTTTTTTTTTCCACTATCGGGATGAAACAGAAAAAACCTTACCCTTTTTTGGGAATTTGGAACCAAAAATTTTTTATTTTGTCAAAAAACAAGAATAATGGAGAGAATTTTTTTAAGACATGTTATTACTTTTTTGCAAAGTCATAGGCTTTCATAATTTCTTTATATTGGGAGCATTGCCCTTTTCCGTAGCCTTGGGTCAAACATTTGGATATCTTTTCCCCAAGCTTTTCACAATATTTTTAAGAATTTTGACCCTTTCGTCCTACAGAACTGGGGTAACTGAACCAGTTTGTAGCCCTTCTCGCACCTGCCTTTACAACTTTGCCCATAAATTTTTTAAAAAGGAAATTGGATAGGGGTTTGTAATGGCTGCCCAAAACATTGACTTGGCATCATTAAGCATTTGTAACCCTTTTTTCATATTTCTTCGGTCATTGTCCATTTTTAAAGACCCATTTTCCGCCAAGTTTTAACTTCCTGGCTATGTCTTGAGATGTTGCTTCATATTCCCATAGTCTTCTTTCCTCAGATGCCCCTCTAATTTATGAAGTGTACCAGTCCCTCCTGCAGCAAAACAACCTCACAACATGATGCTGCCACCTTCATGTTTCACAGTTGTGATTGTGTTCCTAGCCTTCGAAGCTGCTCCCTTTTTCCTCTAAATTTAATAATGGTCATTATGGCCAAACAGTTCAATTTTAGTTTCATCAGACCACAGGACAAGTCTCCAAAACTGTAGGTCTTTGTTTCTGTGTGCATTTGCAAACACTAATCTGTATTTGATATATTTCTTTTGGAGTAATGGCTTCTTCCTGGCACCGTGGCCTTTCAGCCCATGTTGATACAGTAATTGTCACTGTGGATAATGACACAATCTTACCAGCTTCCACCAGCATCTTCACAAGGTCTTTTGCTTTTGTTCTTGGGTTAATATGCACGTGTTGAATCAAAGCACATTCATTTCTGAGACACAGAACCCGTCTCTTTCCTGAGCAGTAAGTCTGGACATTCCCATCTTGTTTGTACTTGCATAAAATTGTACCCAAGGATGATCCAGGCTTGTGGAAGCGGCGCTGACACCCAGTGCCTGACCGATCCCAATTTCATGGCCTGTCCAGGATAGGTCATCAGTTTATTTTTCTCTAGAAAAACACTTTAAATTTGTTTCCATATGAAGCGCTTCATCTCTACATAAATACTTCCTCAATTGTAACTTTTTTCAGTAAATATTCAGGTCGCCCCACAACTTTGTCCAAATTTTTGGCTAAGTGACTGTTTGAGTTTGACACCCCTGTTCTAGGCCATAAGTCTAAAGTTGGGTGGTTTAGGCTTGGAGCCTAAGACAGAACACAGCGCATGTGGCATGATGGCATCACTTCATTTCGTCACCTGCGCAGCGACACACAATATTAGTTGGTGAAGGCTGTAGATAGCTCCCTGCTTCATTGCACATCTCATTTGTATGCACATTGCAAGGATGCGCATACAATTGAGATAACCTGCATGGTATTCTTCCCATCCTGTGAAACAAAGGGACGGTAGCTTCCGGCGGCAGCAGGTCCCCATTGTTTCACAGTTCGGCCAGGCCCTATTCGGCAGAACTAATAGTTGTGCCCTAACCTTGACTCTGGCACCACAACAGGTGAAATAAAGAATTGCACATTTCTTTTGAAAATAGTAGACTATATAATGCGTGGAAATGCTGGACCTCCAAAGCAAGTATACCTCTTTCTCCAAATTTATCAGTAGGGTATTTGAAATAAATTTTCTAAACCCACAAACCTCTATATATCAAGATAAACGTATGGAAAACTTCTGTGTTCATAACTAATGTATAGTTTTTGTAGCCCTTGTGCATTATTAATTTAATACTTTCAAATGTTGGGTGAGATTTTTGGAATGGAAGGTGAAACAGATCAATTTTTATAACAGACATTCCAACATCTAATCCGCAATGACTTCAGGTTGACTTTGTTATCCCCAGTGTGTGCTTAGTCAGGACATTGTTTTGGCACCAAACATCCTGAATTTAGCTATATTAATTAATAAACCAGCTAATTTATGTAGATTCTTTGTACTGTAGTTTTGAACTTCATAAATGACCCTAATTGCCATCCACTAACAAAAATGACCCAGCATGCGGAAGAAGACCTTGGATAATTCTGGACTTCAAAGCTAATGATGTGATCAGATTACACTGCATAACCCACATTAGCTATCCTTAAGATGTCACCTCACTTACATATTTTTTTCACACAGCAGTTAATCAGGCACTTTCCTTATTATTAATATTAATCTTTAAGTGTGAAAGTCAGATGAAAACCCAAAGGACTTTCTTTAACTAGATTAACTCCAGGTTTGGAATGGCGTCGTCTGAAAACAAAATTACAAATTTAAAGAACAGTTTGCAAAATAGGTTGTTGCTAAAACAATATATCAAAATATTTTAGTTGTATTTTCCTTTTAAAGTAAAAGTAGACTTTGAGACCAATTTGATGTGTTCTAAGAAGGAATTAGCACTTTTGGTGATGGCCTTTAGTTGGATGTATGCTCTATGAAATCGGAATTTCTGTCATCAGGTTTATTATTTTCTGCCTGAGCTTGGTTAAAATATAGAAAGTCAAGATGACTCAGTATCTAACCTCTCTTGCACTTAAAGGAGTTGTCTCATTACGAGCTTTCAGCCTGTCAGTGTCCCTGGTAAGTTGAACTGAGGGGCGTGCTTCTTGTCTGTCTGTTTTTCTCCCTCTCCCCCCTCCCATCAGCACACAGGCATCTATTTAACTTCTTTTACAGGGGGGGGGGGGAGGGGTTTTTGCCCCTCAAAATTCACTCCTGTGGGTGCCTCCCTTAGGTCTTTTGCGGGAAGGGCTGATCAGGATTTGTAGAGAGGAATATGAAGCTGTGTGCTAAAAAGGGCAGAGGGGATGCATGTTTTTCCAAAATCCCCTGCTTAGCTTACAAGCTCCACATCTCCAGCAACAACAAGGGCGGGTTTACTATACTCAAAAGTTCCCACTAATACAGGTGAAAAAAAAGTAATTCACAACCCCCCTGATCTGAATGGGTTTTAAGTATAGTCACATTTCCCAAAGACATATCATAAATTATAAAAAAAACCCGGGGTTTCACTGCTTTTCAAAACCTATCTGTGTAGGGGAGCGGGAGGAACAGGCCCCCCCCCCCCAACACAGGGTTAATCCGGGCACCCTCAGACACAAAAAGCCAGAGCCCTCCCCCCCCCCCCTTCCTCCCCCCCTCCCTCCAAAGAAATTTTGGGAGGGGCTCTCTGCTCCGACCTGCCCCTTAAAAGGGTTATGATCCTTCAGCCTGCACCCCGAAAAGATAAGGATCAACAGGGGGCTCCCATAGAATTTGAGGAGCTAAATGGATTTAAACAAAACAGGGCTAGTTTCAAAATCAAAAAGGCATTTGAAATTTAACATAAAATTTGGGCAAACTCTTGTTTTTTAAAGATTTTTTTAATTTAAAAACCCCAATCATTGTAGCGGAAAAAACCCCCTTTAAGTAAATTACGTGGAATTTCCTGTAATTTTCTCTTGTACAATATGTTCAAACCAGCCATAGAACATTAAAGCTCATTTACTGATTTGTAAAAAAAACAAAAAACCCCAAAAAACAATCCAAAAAGTTTTTCTTTGAGAAGATTAGGGTAATTCTATACTTGAATTTCCCTAGCCCAAACCCTTTCTAAAAAACATTATATCCCATAAAGTCTAAATATATGAGAAAATTTTAAAGGGTCACGGGTGAAAAAAAGTTTATTGTCCCTTGCCGAGACAAAAAAACTTTTTACTTTAATGAAACTTTTTTCGGGGGAAAAAAATTTTTTTTTAAACCCATAAATTGGTCACAGCTGGTTAAGACTTGATCTGGTGTAAAGCCAAAAGTCAGACGGGAGCAAAGAAAACCCAAAGGGGGTCTACCCATGTGGTAAGGGGGTAAAAAAAAAGGGTGGGGAGACTGGACAACGGGGCAGCATTAAAAACCTTCAAAGGGATTTGAAATTTTTTAAAGGGGTTTTGTCCCACTAAAAAGGATTGTTTTTTAATTTTTAAAGACTTGCAAAAACAAGTACTTTGAAAACATGTGTCCTTTAAAGCAGTGTCCTACCTATTCGAATATCCCCCCTTGTAATGGGCTGCATAAACTTTTCCCAGGTCACTAAATTTACAGACCTGTTCAACCCTCTCATGAAAAGGGCCCCCCCCAGCACGGGGTTGCTATGCACAGACCTGGTTTCTACTGCCCCTATTTGAAACCAAAAACCCACCCCCCCCTAAAATTAAAAATGAAACCAAAAAAACGGGACTAGGTATGATAAATTCCGTAGTGAGACAACCCCTTTAAAGGAGTTGTCTCACTAAAAATTGAATTTTCCCTTTTTTCTTGGTTTTCATTTTAAATTTCGGGGGCCGAGTTTACGGGCCCTTTCTCCCAAGGGCTGCATTAAAGCCAGGTTGTAGCTATAGCAACCAGTGTTTGGCACCCTAATCAGGAAAAAGATCAAACAGGTCGTGGGGCATAGTTCCGGTGCGGGGCAGCCTATCATGAAGTTTTGAACGGGTTTCTGTAGCTATAGTGCCCTTGGGGGAACTTATGAAAACCCATACAAGGGGGGATATCTCAGAAGAAGTAGGACACTGTTAAGGGACACAAAATTGCAAAGTGACTTGTTTTTCTAAGATCTTTAACACAAAAAGCAATCCTTATAGTGAAACAACCCATTTAATTTTGCCTTATTTTTTTAAGGGGGGGGTTTTAAACCCCTTTTTGGACTTGTGAAGGATTGCAAAGATGAAATGGGGGACCATTTTGGCTGGGGAAAAAAAGCAAAGTAGAAAGCACACTCATTGTGTTACAAACTCGGGAAAAATTTTTTAAATTTTCATAAATTGTTTTTGCCCTTTGGGCACAAAAAGAAACAAATAAACTTAAAACGTATATGACTCATGTGACTGTAAGTAAATTTCCCGGGGCCTCGTAGCCCAACCCCAAACAAAATCCGGGCAGAGATCACTTTAATCCCTAGAGCCCTAAAGGTGACATGAGTGTTACATATGACATCACTGCTGAGAGACCATTGGGGGAACAACATTTTTTTTAAAGTGTTTTGGGAATGGCAATAGCCTGAAAAGGGAAACCCCGGTTTTTTTTTAAAAAAAAATTTTTTTAAACTACAGTCCTTTCCAGCTTAGAGATTTTTGAAAATCTTGGAAAAGCCCTTTAATTAATAATTAAATGAAAATGGTGTCCAGGTGCTAACAGGTAAAAATTTAGAGCCATTTTTATTCTTTTTATGTAAAATGTCCCCCATCCCCTACTGAAAAACCCCAGCTTTGGGTTTCAACTTTTTTGTTGTTTTTAACAAAAATTTGTTACAGACATTCACATTTTTTTGCCTGCAAATTTACTTAAACACCCAGTGGGGGCCAATGTGTAAAGTACGACTGGAAACTATCCAAGAATTGTGTTAATTGTAATAAAACAAATTTCATCAAACCTAAAATTTAATAAAAAAACCCACCAGAAATTTTCCCTTTTTTTACCAATTTCTAAAAAAAATTTCAGCATTTTTTAAATTTAAAGAAGGGGGGGCCCAAAGAAACTTTGTAAAATAAACGGGGGGGTGGAACAATCCCCTTTTGGGTTTGCTTAAAGGCAGGGGTTTTTTTACCCCAAAAAATTTAAAAGGGTATTTTTAAATTAATAGAGTTCTTGTTTTGCTTTTTTTCATTGGAAAAAGCAAAAAATGAGAAAAATTTGCAATACCAAACCGGGGACAGAAAAGATTTTTTTAAAAGGGAAAAAAAAGAAGACACATACATCCATTTTTGGGGAAGTTTGGGCTTTTTGGATGAACAACCCCTTAAATTATTTTGTCTGACCCTTTACTTAGTAACCCCCTATTGTTCTTATTTTTTAATACACATTTCCCCCCAAAACTATTCCACCACTCATGGCCCACCACACTGCACCTTGTCAAGACGTCAAGGAAAAACTAAACCTCAAAATTTTCCATAGTAGTAGGTTTTTTGGATTTTTTACCCCGGGGCTGTGAGAAAATGACACTTTAAAAAGGGTTTTGAAATTATGGTTTTTGTGACTCTTTAAAGTACCCTAAAATCTGGCCACTCAAATTGAAAGACCCCTTTAAATAAAACACAAGGGCAGCAGGTTTTTCACTTCTCGGTGACAAATCCGGGGCAGATGTGAATTGTCTAAATTTAATAAACAGGACATCAGATGCTTTTGGTTTCCAAGGGTTTAAATGCCTTTTTCCCAACAACTCAAAAATTTAAGAGTGAAACATAAAGGGAAAAGCGCATGCATTAAAAACCCGGACAATTAATCATCTAGGGGTATGGATGAAAATTTTTTTGGGGTCCCCCCGACAAACCCGATCACCTTTGTATTTTGGGAATTATAAAAATAAACCTGGGTTTCGGTTGCCGTTTAAATTTCTTAACCCGATTTGTAAAAGGCTGGAATTGTTCCCTTTTTTGTAGCAAAGGCAAACAGAGAAGAAATTAAAGGGAAAAGGAACTGCTTACTCAAATTTATATGCTTTTCCCCGTTAAAAAAAAATTTTCCACATGTTTTCACCTATTTGAAAGAATTTTTTGAAATTCTTTCCTTTCATTAATACACATTACAGGGTTTTTATTCCCCCAATAGGGAGGGGATATAGGGGCCCCCCAGTAGGGGGTAGGGATATAGGCCCCTTTAAAGTCAGGTTTATATCCTCCCCAAGTAATATGTATTTATGTCCCCCAAGTAGGTAGGGTTTAAAATTTCCATAAGAAAAAATTGGTAAATATTTTCCCCCCTTAAAAAGGGAGATTTTATATTCCCCCCCCCCCCTTTGGCAGGGATATATTCCTCCCCAAATTGGTTTGGGATATAAGTCCCTTTCCCAATTTGGTAGGTATAAAACATCCCCCTAGGTAGGTATATAATCCCTTCCCCCTTTGTAGGGAGGTAAATGCCCCCCATTTTGGGAGGGATATAGCCCCCCTTATAGGTAAGGTTTTAAAGCCCCCCCATACAGAATTAAAAAAATAAATAAATACTCACCTCTCCTTGTTCCCTCGCCTAACAGCACTATTCTGAAACTAGTGTTCTCCCAAAATTTGGGATACTTTCAATTTCCCACCTTCCCTCGGGACACTACTTTTAAGGGAATGGGGTCAAAGGGTGGGGAGATTTTTACACATCATTTCCCCGGAGAGGGTTTCGGGGTTTTTCAGCGAAACAGGGAAAAAGATAGCTATGGGACAGGATGCGCGCACAGTTGAAAATACCCACAAGATACACCCATCCCTCAGTAGGCTAGTCTGAGACGATGCAGTGATGTGGCTTCATCGCTGGGTCTATGTTCTATAGGTTTTTCCCACGGTCACCCTATTTTAGAGAGATTTTTTTAGTTTTCGTTACAATAATCACATTACAAAGGGTTTTTTAAACAAAATTAAAATTCCCACAATGACCTTCTTTTTAAGGGCATTACATTTGGTTTTTTCATCTGTCCTTTTTCTACCAAAGATCCCACAAAGCCCAAAAAAAAGGGGACTTTAAAACGCCCCCTTAGTTTTAGGGAATAAACTTCCCAAAAATAGTTAAATTTTTAAAAATATAAACCCTAAATTTCATCCTTGAAATTTTGATACTTTTTTTGACCCCTTACTATTGTGCTTCGGATTTGGGTTAATGTCAAAGTTGACGCAGATCTAAAAACAATTTAATTAAAAGTTTCATTTCCATTTTAACTTTAGGACTTTAACTTACCTTTCAGCATCAAACTCGGTCCCACGTAGCACCCACCGTGGCATTATTTTCAGCCTGATGTCTATCGTCACTTTCAGTTTCTCTAGGTATCCCTTCTGTTTAAGGAACTGGAAAAGATGTCAGATGTGACATCACTTTCATTTTGTGACACCATGCCGGAAATGGTGAGAAGTCTGGAGCAAAGACAAACAAGAAAATAGGGGGGCACGGGGAAACCCCAAAACACAAGGTGACTGACTTTCAAATTCTTTTACAATCGGTTTACAAGTTTACCCTTTTCCACTAAAATCGGCCGACATAACCTACAATACCACCATATAAAGACCACAAAGTGGATGGACACCAGCTCAGGTTGCCATCACACAATAGTGAATGCAGCACTGATCCAAAACAGAAGCAAAATAACCACTGACATTTAGGAACTCACAAGAGATGTGGGAGTAATTTTTTTCTCTGACGAGTCATTTTCTTCCCCTTTTCAACTCCATCTGGTCCAAACCATCATGACGACAACTTCCTGCCACAACTCCTCCTTGCAGAATGTATCAAACAAATATGATACACTCCTCACTTTTCCAGCACCTCCCTAAAAGTACCCCCAGACGACTGTGGTGCTTCCACTTGTGCACCCAGGTTTACTCTTATTTTGTGTACTCATATAGTAGGCAGTTAAATCCCCAACATGGTAGGTAGATAACCTATCAAATTAAGTAGACAGATAAGTAGACCCCTCATTAACTAGGTAGGTAGGTTCCCTATTGGATAGTTATATAGGCCCCAATTAAGTAGGTAGGTATATAGGCCCTCCAATAGGTAGGTAGGTATATAGGCCACCTCAGTAGGTAGATAGGTTTATAGGCCACCACAATTTGTAGTTATATAGGTCCATCAGTAGGTAGGTATATAGGGCCTTCAATAGGTGGGTAGGTATATAGGCCACCTCAGTAGGTAGGTATATAGGCCCTCCAGTAGGTAGGTAGGCAAACAGGCCGCCTATCAAGTAGGTAGGTGTATAGGCCTCTTTAGTAGGCAGGTATATATCCTCACCAAGTAGGTATGTATTTATGTCCCCCATAGTAGGTAGGTATTAAGTTCCATCCGGAAGGTATTTTCTCCCTTATAGGTAGATAATTAGTCCCCCCAATGGGCAGGTATATAGTCCTCCCAGTTGGTAGGTATATATATCCCTCCAATTAGGAAGGTATATAGTCCCCCCCAGTAGATAGGTATATATGTCCCTCCAAGTAGGTAGGTATATAGTCCCCCCAGTAGGTAGGTAAGTATAAAGCCCGCATTACAGGATTAAAAAAATAAATACTCACCTCTCCTTGTTCCCTCACCTAACAACACTATTCTGAAACTGGTGTCCATCCCAAGTGGTATGACATTACAATGCCACCTTCGTCGGGACACTACTTGGCAGAGGAAGTGGCTCAGGTGGTGTGATGATGTTACTACATCAAGCCACCGGAGCAGGTTACTCACAGAGTAGGGAGCAGATAGTGTTGGGATAGGATGCGCACACAGTTGAAAAGATCCACAAGATACACCCACCCATCCCTCAGTAGGCCAGTCTGAGCTGACTCATTACGTGGCTGCATCGCTGGGTCTATGTTCTATAGTTACGCCACTGGGTTCAGAATGTCCTAAACAAAATGTTTTCACAAATTCGGTTAAACCAGTGCCAAATCAAACAGGGCCCTATTCAAACAACACTATTGGCTACTATAATTGTATTTTTTTTTAATTAGATTTAGCAAATTCTATTGTTACTTGATGATCTGGGCAATTAGGCTGTCCCTCTATATAAAATTATAGTATTAGCAGGGCTTAATTTTATATTAGGTAGAAGAAATCCATGCTTATAACTGATTATATGGGACAGAATACCTAATCACCAGAGTTAGGGACAGATTACAGCTCATTCAATGGAAGTTGGTCTCTAATTGTTGCTGTAGTAGTTCATAATTCCTCTATAAATGCAATCTAGCGCTGTACTGTAAGCACTAAAGATTGCATAATTACATATACTGTGACTGACCATCTCTTCTAGAGCTTGAATGGGGTTGTCTCGCTACAAGGATTGCTTATTATGTTAAAGATCTTGCAAAAACTATTCACTTTGCAATATGTGTCCATTAGCAGTGTCCTACCTATTCCTAGATATCCCCTCTTGTATGAGCTCCTCAGGTTTCTATAGCTATAGACCTGTTTGATCTCTCCTGATAGGCTGCCAGCACTGGTCGCTATAGCTACAGACCTGGTGTCCTCAGCAGCTCCTCACTGCAGGCCAGTAGTACAATAAAGACGCCCCTGAATTAAAAAATGAAACTGTGAAAACAGGTCTGAAGTAAGATGAATCAATGCAGTGAGACAACTCCTTTAAGGATCCATGGATTGCTGTTTGAGGTCATAACAATGTGCAGGAAGATGCACACCAAAGCTCTGTACTACATGTGCTGCCATACTGTGCTCCATATTGTTTCATTACAGGGTTATAATTCCCCAAGAAATGTTTAATGGAGCATGCCACAATTTTTATAATGTTGGATTTATACAGAATAGAATTGAAAAATAACCTTCTGTATGTCTTCATATGAAATCAAAGCTTCTACTTTTATAGGCAGCACAACTGGCTATTTTTGGGGGATGCACATATTTTGGGAGCTGATCATTGCCACATCTCTCATAGACTGAATATGCAAAAGAAGAACAGCACCCCACTTTCTGGGTTTTTATACTTTTAAGTGCTCATTTAGTCAAGTATTTAGATGCTCCACGTTATATATTAATGGATTGTGCTCATTTTTCAACAGCTTTTTGTCTTTGTAATAGGGTCACTAGTTTCATAAGACTAGTATAAGCTAATATAAGCAACATTTTGGGTTGCTATAACCCTTCATCAGGCCTTGCAGTGTTCAGTCGGACAGGCATCAGAGCAGTGAGATCTGTAGTATTTATATTACCAGGTTGGAACCATGCGGGTGCAGTAAGGGTGGTTTCACACTGCGCAGTTTTCGTGTTTTAACTGCGCTCCAATTAAACTGCCTTTATTATCAGCAAGCTTTTTCACTTGTCCAAACTGTTTGGAAAGTTCGTAATCAATTCGTTTTTTGTAATCCACAAGACTTCATACACAGTAATTGATTACTTACTTGAAAAACAGTTTAGACAAGTGAAAAAGCTTGCTGGTAATAAAGGCAGTTTAATTGGAGCGCAGTTAAAACTGCACCAAAACTGCGCTGTGTGAAAGCACCCTAAATAAAGAAAATGAGCTATTGAAATAATAACCATGATCCACTAATATATTGCAATTTGAATACTTTAATAAATAAGTACTTAAAAGCATAAAACCTGGAGAGTAGAGTGCTGTTCTTTTTTTGTATTTCGTCCATATAAAATTGGAGACATATGAGGTACAGTCCCATATACTTCCATGAGTGTTGTACTATGGCTTCATATACCTTGGAAGATGTAATGAGACATAATGCAGTAACTTGTGTGAGGACTTACCTTGATAAATTTATGATCCTACTGAAGATCATTGTTTGCCTTCCAGGCTCCTGAAATGTTGTACTCAGTGTTGAAAATCACAATATAATAATTTACACGAATGAACAAACATTTAGATACAACTGATAAAAAATTGTGAAACCTATAAAAATAAAATAGAAAATAAATAACAACAGACAAATAACAATACTTTTATAGATGTCTTTCTCTTGTCATATGTTATGGCCATAGATGTCACAAGCAATACTAATCTTTAAAGGAGCTAAATATGTCTATTGACATAACTGTGAGAAAAAATGAAAAACTAACACTTTTCATTAGAACAGGAAAATCCATAGACCTTTTAAAATAGCAACACTTCCAATGATCAGTGGCCTTTCTTTTGTGATTTTTTAAAGAAAATGATACTGTAGAAGCTTCAAGACAATGAATAGATTGACTTAAATAAATGGTGTCTTATGTTAATGTTCCTAGGATGCGTAAAACTATCCAGTGATAAAATAAAGCTCCAAACTCCTTGTCTTTGGCATTTTTGTCCAGTCTAATTTGTCTGTGTAATTTATGCATATGTATGCCTTTTTAACATGCTTTAATTTAATAAATGAACCAAGCTTTGATGAATAGCCATCATTTACCAATCATTTAAGCATGAAGTCATTTGTACGTTGGTCCATGACTGCCGGAAAAGCCTTGTACATTTTCACTTTCATTGCTTTTATTATGTTCCAAGTCCTATTTGTAGTAGGGGTCTGGCCTAACCTGACCATGGGGCATAGAATGATCCAACTGGAACACCCTATATGTAGTCAATGAATCTTAAACTTTGTCTACTCCTTTTTCAAAGCAACTTCAAAATGTTCAAAATGTCCCGTTAAATGTTGATCTTGCTTTGGACAATCTAGTTCTTTTTCAGCCATTCTCCTTTGGACCAAATAAATTATTTTATGGTTGGAACCATTTTTTCTTACTCAGTTAAATTTAGATTTAACAAATATTATCCACTTTTAGTGCAGAACAACCTTCTCTATATTAAATAATTGATGGAAGCACCTTTGCAATTGGTGAATTGGCTTAGCTATATATAAACTGAAAATAAATCAAATTCCATATAAGTAGATGTAAAAATAGATTAAATAAAGTTACGAGAATGTAAAAGTAATAAAGCAGGCTATGTGATAACAGAAATCTTGTCTTGTTTGTCGAATTCAGCTATATGTTGTAATAGTATATTCCAATTGCTGTTCACTAAGGTATTTTCTGTGGTTTCCTTACAGTAAACACTTTTTAGTTTAGTTTTTCAATTTGTATCCTTAGTTTTTTTTCAATGTGTTTTAAGGATTTTTATATAAAGTATATCATTGCTTTAATTTAATCAGTTTTTCTTCTTTCCTACCACCTCCAAAAATTATGAAAAAAGGCACTAAAAAACCTTTTATTAAATTTCTTCATCTCCATCATGTTTTGAAACCATTTCCACCTTCATACTTTTATTGTTTGACATTTTAAAAAAGTTATGAAAAATCACTTGTCATTGGTGGGTCCAAAATACTGCGCTGAATGATGACACAAAGCTCCAAATACCACTTTTAAAATAATAGATCTTATGCATTCTGTTTTTAAAGGGGTTGTCAATTTTTTCAAAAGAATTTACACTAGTCCTGCTACAAAATAAAAAAGCTGATATTTACCGCTTTCCTTACCTCTGTTCCAGCCTTGCCTCTGTTGATTGGCTGCAGCAGTCACATGTAATGCATGAAATCACCATTTGGATCACTTCACTTCTGAATGGTGATATCAGGGAATGTTACATGACCACTGGAGTTACTGATATCCAGCACCAGTGGCTGCAGCGGTGGGGATCAGACTGCCAGCACCAGAGAGGTAGTTGGAGGAATGAAGGAAAAATGTATTAGTTCCTTTTTCTATTTTGTAACTGCAGGAGCAGTATAAATTAATTAAAAAGCCCCCAAAACAAATGGGTAACCCCTTTAACATCTGAAGGACCAATCACTTTTTTTGTGTGTGTCACGTTCACTTTTTCCTCTCCCTCTTCCAAGAGTCCCTTTTTAATTTTTCCATCTAAATAGAAATATGAGGAGTTTTATTTTGCTGGATAAGATGTACCTTCTTATAGTGTCATTGACTGTGCCATAGAATACACTCGGAAACGCCCCAAAAATTCTAAGTGAGGTGAAATGTGAAAAACATTTCCTTGCTCCATGCTTGTGGGGAGTTGTTCTTACGGCGTTCACTCTTCGGTAGAAATTATATGTTATTTGTATCCTGCAGGTTCATACAATTCTGAAAATACCAAATATATGTTGAGTTTTCGTTTTAGTACTTGAAAAAAAGAAAAACATTCTCCATTCTTTAAATTTATGCCACAGCTCCAATTTTTGCGACCAAAAACTTTATTTCTTCCACTTATGGAGTGAGAGTGCATCTTTTGCAGGCTGAAGTGGACTTTTAATTGGTATAATTTTGGGATAGATCAACCTTTGACAATTTTTTTTCCAGTTTTTTGGGGACATGAAATGACCAAAAAACCTGCAATTTTGCCATTGCAATTTTTTTTCTTGTATAGTGTTTACTGTACATACATACCAAGTATATATAGTATGCATAACTTTTTTTATTTCATTTGTAAAATTGAGGTGATTTGAACTTTTAATATGGATTACGTCTCCTCTCCCTGCTCGCACAATACGCCGAGCAGGGAGAGAAGTGACATGCTACTTATTCACGGCGTATACACGCCGTGGATAATGCATGTCTATGGGGCCGGTGGGCTGCCGGGCCCCCCAGCCCCGCCCCACTCCCGCCCTGCCTCCGTCCACACGCTGTAATTGCGGGCCGCAATACGTCCTGCAATTAAGCCGTGTGAACATAGCCATACAGTAAATTCCTGTGCTCCACCTAGTGGTGACTGCAGGCAAACAGAACTTAATCATTTCTAAGCATTATTGGAAGTTTTGGGAGAGAACCTAAGGGTACGTCCACACAGAAAATGTCAAAATACTTTTCGGATGCTGAATCCTAAAACCATGCCATCTGACGAGTATTTTGACACCATTTCCAATGTGGATTTCATTTCATTTTTTTCCTGATGGATTTACAGACAGAAAACGAGCCCCATTCAACTCTAGGAGGTTTTGGAGGTAGATCTGACATAGGGATGTTTGGTATGTGTTTTTGACCAGGAAAATGGCAGATTATTGAACATGTTCTAATTTTTTTTGTGGACTACAGCTCAGATTTTCAATTAAGGTCTATGGGGATAGTGTAGATGGACCCTTACAGTGGAAAATGTCCTAAAATGTAAAAAACGTGTTACTCACCTGTTTATTCCTTCATTACTCTAATACCAATGCCTATCTTTATTCATCTTCCTGTAGCAATGTTGAGCTATACATGCAGGTGACTGCTGCAACAAATAATTTGGCAGCATGTATGGAACAGGACTACTGATACCACAGATTGGCTGCTATGGTCTTGTGGATGTATGGCACAAATGACAGAAAAATTAGACATTACTGCAAATTTGTGAGAAAGGTCATACTTACAGCTATTGAGGCAAGTAAAAATCCATTCCCAGAATGAGACAAAAGATGCTCCAGAGCCACATGGGAAGCTTCATAGGTGCAAAATACTGATGAGCAATCACTTACACACCTACTATCTATGCTTAGTATTTACCTGCACACAAGTTAAAAACCAGCATGAGGAAGAGGCGCAGAACCATACAGGGGAGATTGCTCATGTACAAAAATACTGATAAACAACCATCTAACCTCTACTATACGTACACGAAGGGGGGGTGTTTGCTAGCATTATAATTGCATATAGCTGTACAAAGATAAACAGATAAGAATGGTGGGAGCATAAATTCTGGCATTGCTGGGGATGCAAAAGGCAATATCAAAATTTAGGGCGACATGTATGTAACTTGGGGCCAACACGCCAATTCTAAATCAAAATAGAGGAGTGTAGAATGTGACAGTGTGTATGAACTTATCATTTGTGGATTCATAAATCTGGCGTGTGCTATGTCTTACATAGCATAGCAAATCTTTGGCACATATTTTTGCCGCATTCAAAAGTGCCATGTTTCTTGCATTATGTGCCAAGTTTTGACGTACAACAGTGTATTAATTTATCGAACAGGGCTACAACAGTTTTTTTGTCTAAAAGCATGGCAGAAAACTGGCACAACCCTGTTCATATATGTCGCCCTTAGCTTTTTAATTTTTCAACATATCCTGCAGGTAAAAACTAAAAAATCATTGAAAAATTAAGGGTGTCCAAACTAAGTTCACTGAATTACAAAGAATAGCCCCAATTATAAAATACAACGTTTACTAATATCTCTTTTAAGTCACACTCAATTATAAACAAAATGAGACAAGGTCATACATAAACAAAGTGTCAGCAGGATATGCTGAAAAATATATTTATATTTTATGCATGGAATGACTAGTGTAGAGCTGCTCTTCGTTGTTCCATACGTATTATCTTTATTCCAACTTTGCAGTATGCCATCCAAATAGCTGCATAAAGTAGGGAGTCATTATAAGGGATTAAGCTTCACTATGCCTATTAGGCCCTAATGTGCCCCTGTATATAGTCCGAGTAATCACCTCGAAAGCAGCGGCCCCACTTCAAATGGTGGCTAACCCTTATTGACACTGTAAAATCCTATAGGTCCAAATACCAAAATATATACATATACAAACATATAGGGTCAAAATGATTATTATTATCTCTTATAGTCCCGACGTGTTTCTCCTGAAACAAAAATTTCGGGTTCATCAGGGGACAGTTGATAACAGATAACCCATGAGAGTGATGAAGACCTGTGTCCTTTCTTATTGTGAAGAATAATACATGTGGAACAACAATGGTGGATAAAGACCTGCTGTTAGGTCAGAACGTTACACTGTACTTTATGGAGGAATACAAGTTTTTTCACTTTGGGATAATACCCCATGGACGCTGCTTCTCTCTTTTGGATTTTTTTGCTGTGATTTACTTTGCCCTGTGGGTTCAGGGGTGAGAAGCTGTAGCACACATAATTAATCAATTAATTTTCTGTGGTTTTTGTGCTGCCGGTACCTTTTGATTTTTGGAATTTGACTTTGTTTATGTATGACCTACAGTCATTTTGTTTATACATGTGTATGGTTTTAGCGTCCGTCTGACTGTCAACCCTCCACATATACTGTAATAGAAAATCCAAACTGTAGTCTACACAGCTCGGATTTGCTGATGGCAAATCTGACCATCTAAAAAACTTAGAACATGTTTATTGTTTTGCTCGGTTTTCGAGTGGAGCGTGAACAGTTCAATGCATGGCTGAATCTGCAAACAGCTGCCAGAAATCGCTCCCCTTTGCATTAAAAAAATGACAAAATACCGGTCTGATAATCCCATCGGTATGTTGTCTATGCCATGTGGGTGCACCCTTAGAGACTTTTGGACCTATACTACCAGGTTTTTATGAAATTGTTTATGACATTGCTTTATAGCAGAAAAATATGTGTATTGTACACTGTATACTGCTACACATAAGTAAGGAAAGTTTTCTAGTACAATTTGCCTTTATCTCCAGGGCCGGACTGAGACCAAAAAACAGCCCAGGCAAAAAAAAAATAAACTACCAGCCCACATACAATATCTGCCATTCCGCTATAATAAACACCACAAGTAAAATTGGAGCACAGAAGCTCCTATTCACAGGGTTAGGTACAAGCATACAGTTGTCTTTACAATTATGGACAAGTGTACGCTGCCACTGTATAAATGCTGATATAACTTACAATACCGCTATTGAGTTTAAAAAATCTTGATGCTTTATTAATTCTTCATTAAAAAATACAAGTATAGACAAGCCAATGAAACACCCATGCATGGAGGAGCGTATACTAATGACGGCTTATGGGAAAAACAGCTGACGCATTTCGAAAGAAACCTTTCTTAGCTACGACTCAGCTACGACTAAGAAAGGTTTCTTTCGAAACGCGTCAGCTGTTTTTCCCATAAGCCGTCATTAGTATACGCTCCTCCATGCATGGGTGTTTCATTGGCTTGTCTATACTTGTATTTTTTAATGAAGAATTAATAAAGCATCAAGATTTTTTAAACTCATCAGCGGTGGATATTGTAGCGGTTTCCTGCATTCTTTCTGCATGTCTGTGAACCACTGGGCGGTGGCTACAACCAGCTCTATCCTACACGCGAGCATTATGTTTAAGAGGTGAGCGGACTTATTTATATATATTTTTTCTTTACAATACCGCTATGTAGTGGTCAAATCACCAGTGGTCACCATCACATGACAATGAATACAGCACCGATCCAACAGAAGCAAAATAACCCCTGACATCAGGGACTCACAGGAGACGGCTTATCTGTTGAGAGTCGCTTTCTTCTCCTTCTCTTCTCCATTCGGCCCAGAACACCATGACGACTTCTCCCGGCCATAACTCGTCTCTGCAGAATTTACTACACAAACATCTTAGACGTCTCACTTTTCCAGCACCTCTTTACCTCTGCCCCACCTTTGTACAAACTCCCCATACATAGCACCTCAATGGTTATAATGACCCCTTGTGCCCCTAACAGTTAACGTTCCCACAGACAGCTATGGGGCTCCCGCTTCTGTACACAGCCTTAGTTATTTTTGTTTCCTTATATAAAAGGTAGGCTCCTTAATTAAGTAAATAGGTAGACTCCCTTTTGGGTAGACTCCAATTAGGTAGGTAAGGGCCCAGGGGGGAGGGTATCTAGTCAGGTAGGGCCCAGGAGGGAGGCAGGCCAATTGGTGTGGCCCCGGGTAGGGGGAGGTAGGCCAGATGGTGAGGCCCAGGGAAGGGAAGGCAGGCCAGATGGTGAGGCCCAGGGAGGAGGAGGCAGGCCAGATGGTGAGGCCCAGGGAGGGGGAGACAGGCCAGATGGTGAGGCCCAGGGAGGGAGGCAGGCCAAATGGTGAGGCCCAGGGAAGGGGGAGGTAGGCCAGATGGTGAGGCCCAGGGAAGGGAAGGCAGGCCAGATGGTGAGGCCTAGGGAGGAGGAGGCAGGCCAGATGGTGAGTCCCAGGGAGGGGGAGGCTGGCCAAATTGTGTGGCCCCGGGAATGGGGAGGTAGGCCAGATGGTGAGGCCCAGGGAGGGGTAGGCAGGCCAGATGGTGAGGCCCAGGGAGGAGGAGGCAGGCCAGATGGGGAGGCCCAGGGAGGGGGAGGCAGGCCAGATGGTGAGTCCCAGGGAGGGGGAGGCAGGCCAGATGGTGAGGCCAAGGGAGGTGGAGGCAGGCCAGATGATGAGGCCCAGGGAGGGGGAAGCAGGCCAGATGGTGAGGCCCGAGGAAGGGGGAGGCAGGCAAGATGGTGAGGCCCAGGGAGGTGGAGGCAGGCTACATGGTGAGGCCCAGGGGGGAGGCAGGCTACATGGTGAGGCCAGCTACATGGTGAAGCCTGGGGTGGAGGTTAGGGGTTATCTGGTAGGACCTGTGGGGGAGGTAGAGATCAAGCTGGTAAGGCCCCAGTAGTAAAATACAGGTCACTTACCAGTCTAATAAGAAGGTCCTCCGCAGGAGCAGGCATCTTCTTGCCTGACAGGAAGCTCCTCTGCTCAGCGTGCTGCCAGGCCTGCAAGGGGCAGGGCCAGGCAGTCAGTGCTCTTCTCCTGTGCATTGAACTGCTGGCCCCGCCCCCTGACTGTATGAGCTGTGCTGCCGCTGCCTCCTCTTGCCTCAGAAAGTGGAGCGGCTGCTGCGGAGCTGCGCGGCCGACACAGCACGTCTTTCTCTGTGATGTCCGTGCTGGCAGCATCAGGAATCATGGCAGTCCTGATGCTGCCAGTACGGACACTGAGGCATGGAGGGACACATAGCAGCAGCTGTGGCTGTCTGCAGCTGCACTTAATCTTCTTAACAGCGGCGCTGCTCCCGTACTAAAGAAGGTAGGAACAGCATCAGCTGATTGGAGGTAAATGCGGGTGGCCCAGGAGTCACACGGCCCGCCAGGCAAGTGCCCGATCCGACAGGTGCTCAGTCCGGGCCTGTTTATCTCTATATTGCAAAGCTGAAAATGCACCCTTAGAGAAATATTAGTACAAGATATCCTGCATGTAGGTTCATTGCTTAAATTCCCAGGCAACCCCATTAAATGTATATTTATGCAGGAGATTTTTATCGGTATCAGATATTGGAATCTGAATAAAAAAAATGTGTCACGGACGCTCCTGCGACCACTGTCCCGGGTCGCAGGCGCGCCCGTGCTCCTGCTCCCAGCGGAGCCCCGTCCCGCACGTCAGGTTCGGGGTCCGCTCGTGCCCCAGTCCCTGCCGGCGTCCACTTACCCGGCCACGCTCCTGCTCAGCCTGTCCTCAGCTCCCGGCGCGTGGCTCCGCCCCTAGGGCGTGCGCGGCCCGGCTCTTTGAGATTTAAAGGGGCAGTGCGCCGGTAATTGGCTCATTGCCGGGCACTGCTCCTATTTAGGTCCGGCCTCTTCCTGCCGGCCCTCGCCGGGTCCTTGGTGTATATTCCCATGGTGAAAGTGTTCCAAAGCGTTCCTGTCTTGCCTTACCGTGTACCGACCAGAGCCGCCTGTCCTGACCTCCTGCCTGTCCCCGACCATGAGTCTGCCTGCCGTTACTGTACCTCGCACCCTTGGCCGCCACTGCAGGCAAGCCCCGCCAGTGGTAGTGACCTGGTGGATACCCGCCGCAGCAAGACCATCCCGCTTTGCGGCGGGCTCTGGTGAATACCGGGTCCCACTTAGATTCCACTCCCTGGTGTGGGCTTAAGCCATCGCCTGCGGTGGCCCAGTGGATCCACCTCCAGACCGTAACAGTAGGATCCGGCCATGGATCCCGCCAAGGTGTCCTTGCCAAGTGTTGCCAACATCACCACCATCGTGGTCAAGCAATCCCAACAGATCTCGCAGCAAGCGCAGCAGCTTGAGCAACTTTCCTCAATGGTGCAGCAGCTTATCACCATCCAGCAGCAGCAACCGCCGCCGGCCCCTGTCGTTGTTCCTGCCTCAATGGTTCCCACGGCGCTGAGGGGCCCCAAGCTTCGGCTGTCGCTCCCATCTAAGTATGACAGTGACCCAAAACTCTGCAGGGGGTTCATCACCCAATGCTCTATGCACGTGGAGCTTATGACCGATCAGTTCCTGTCTGAACGTGCGAAGGTGGCGTTCGTGGTCAGCCTCCTCTCCGGGAAGGCCCTGGCATGGGCTACGCCCCTATGGGACAGAGACGATCCAGTGACGGCAGATCTACAGTTATTCCTCAGTGAGTTCCGCAACATCTTCGAGGAACCAGCCTGGGCATCCTCCGCTGAGACAGCCCTCCTAAACCTACGCCAGGGGGACCTGTCTGTAGGAGACTACGCGGTACAATTCCGTACTCTGGCCTCTGAACTGTCATGGAACGAGGCCGCTCTGTGCGCTACCTTCAAGAAGGGACTCTCAAGCCGAGTTAAGGACGTCTTGGCCGCTAGAGACCTCCCGTCTTCCCTCAGCGACTTGATCCGGTTAGCAACCCGCATTGACGTACGCTTCCTTGAACGGGAGGAAGAACTTCGGCAAGAGCGTCAGTCAGCCCAACCTCGCCGGTTTCCTCGCCTGGCACCGGTGTTCCAGAGGCCTCCTGCGCCACAGTCGCCAACACCCACCGAAGAGTACCAGTCCTCCCCGAGGCTGAGTCTACCCACTGTCGGTTCCTGAGACCCAAGCCATGTCCGAGTACATCCTGGAGAATCTCAGGAAAGGGTTCATCCGGAAGTCCTCGTCTCCCGCGGGTGCGGGGTTCTTTTTCGTAAAGAAGAAGGACGGTACCTTACGGCCCTGCATAGACTACCGGGGTTTGAACAAGATCACGGTGAAAAACCGTTACCCACTACCGTTGATCACGGAACTGTTTGACCGCCTGCAGGGCGCAAAGATCTTCTCTAAGTTGGATCTGAGAGGGGCCTACAACTTGGTCCGAATTCGCAAGGGCGATGAATGGAAGACGGCCTTCAACACCAGGGACGGGCACTTTGAGTACCTGGTGATGCCCTTCGGACTGTGCAATGCTCCCGCCGTCTTTCAGGAGCTTGTGAATGACGTCTTCAGGGACCTCCTCCACACCTGCGTGGTGGTCTACCTTGATGACATCCTGGTGTTCTCTCCTGACCTCGAGACCCACCGCAGCCAGGTTCGTTAGGTACTGAGACGTCTCTGGGAGAACCACCCATACGTCAAGCTGGGGACGTGCCTCTTCCATCAGACTAGCCTCCCGTTTCTGGGGTACGTCATCTCCGACCAAGGCCTATGGATGGATCCAGCTAAACTGTCTGCCGTGTTGCAGTGGCCACGCCCAGTCGGGCTACGGGCTATCCAGCGATTCTTGGGCTTCTGCAACTACTATCGCCAGTTCATCCCTCACTTCTCTACGCTGGTGGCCCCGATAGTAGCCCTCACCAAGAAACAGGCCAATCCACGCAGCTGGCCGGTCGAGGCCGAGGAGGCGTTTTCGAAGCTCAAATCCGCCTTCTCTACGGCCTCTATCCTTGCACGTCCGGATTCCGCGAAACCCTTCACACTGGAGGTAGATGCCTCCTCTGTGGGAGCCGGAGCAGTTCTTACGCAGAAAGGACCCACGGGTAAGACTGTAACGTGCGGCTTCTTCTCCAAGACGTTCTCATCGGCCGAGAGGAATTACACGATTGGCGACCGGGAGCTACTAGCCATAAAATTGGCGCTGGAGGAGTGGCGTTATCTGCTGGAGGGCGCCCGTTTTCCCATCCGTATCTACTCGGACCACAAGAACCTCCAATATCTGCAGACGGCTCAGCGACTTAACCCACGCCAGGCTAGGTGGTCGCTCTTCTTCTCCCGGTTCGATTTTCAGATCCACTTCAGGCCAGCGGAGAAGAATGTGAGAGCTGACGCCCTCTCCCGTGCCTCCGACGTGGTGGGTGAAGATACGTCTCCTGAGCACATAATCCCTCCAGAGTGCCTCATCTCGGCAGCGCCAGTGGACCTCCGGAAGGTTCTCCCGGGAAGGACTTATATGCGACCTGCTCTCCGCAGACGTATCTTAAAATGGGGACATTGCTCATTGGTGGCGGGCCATCCCGGCGCCCGAAGAACCTTCCACCTGATATCCCGGTTCTATTGGTGGCCTGAGCTGGAAAAGGACGTTAAGGACTTCGTTTCGTCTTGTGACTCCTGTGCCCGCAACAAGACGCCGCGTCACAAGCCGGCAGGCCTACTACAGCCACTCCCCATTCCAACCCAACCTTGGTCCAACATTTCCATGGACTTCATAACGGACCTCCCTCCGTCGGCTGGCAACACCATCATTTGGGTAATTACGGATCGCTTTTCCAAAATGGCGCATTTCGTCCCGTTGCCAGGCCTGCCATCAGCCTCCCGCCTGGCGGAGTTGTTCTTCCTCCATGTGTTTCGTCTGCATGGACTCCCCCAGCAGATTGTGTCGGACCGGGGAGTTCAATTTGTCTCCAGGTTTTGGCGAGCCCTGTGCAACCAACTTCAGGTGAAGCTTGACTTCTCTTCCGCCTACCACCCGCAGACGAACGGCCAGGTGGAGAGGGTCAACCAAGTCTTGGGATGTTACCTTCGCCATTTCGTCTCGGCACGTCAAGATGATTGGTCCAACTTGCTGCCATGGGCGGAGTTCTCGTATAACTCCCTTGAGTCCGAGTCCGCGGGGCTCTCCCCCTTCTACATCGTGTATGGCTTGCATCCCCGCCCTCCTCTCCCTCTGGCAACCTCCTCTGAGGTCCCGGCGGCGGACGCACTGGTGCAAGACATGAAGACCATCTGGTCCCAGACCCGTCAGTCACTGCTCCGCGCTTCCGAACGTATGAAGACTCAAGCAGATAAAAGAAGAATCCCTCCTCCGGTCTTCTCCCCAGGTGACAAGGTGTGGCTCTCGTCTAGATACGTCCGTCTAAAGATGCCTTCACATAAATTGGGACCCCGTTTTCTGGGACCCTTCGAGGTCAGCAGCCGCATCAACCCGGTGTCATACAAACTCCGGCTCCCTCCTACGATGAGAATCCCCAACTCGTTTCACGTCTCCTTACTGAAACCCCTGGTCCTTAATCGTTTTTCCCAGAAGGCCGTTCCTCCTCCGTCTGTGGCTGATGCGCCCAATGTCTTCGAGGTCAAAGAAATTCTGGGCATGAGGAGAACTAGGGGAAAGCGATACTTCCTGGTGGACTGGAAGGGGTTCGGCCCCGAGGAGAGGTCCTGGGAGCCGGAGGAGAATATTCTGAACCCAAGCCTTATCCAGAGATTTCTTCAATCCAGTAAGAGAGGGGGGCCCAATGGGGGGGGGGCCCAGGGGAGTCCCGTCCCGCACGTCGGGGTCGGGGTTTGCGCGTGCCCCGGTCCCTGCCGGCGTCCACTTACCCGGCCACGCACCTGCACAGACTGTCCTCCGCTCCCGGCGCGTGGCTCCGCCCCTAGGGCACGCGCGGCCCGGCTCTTTGAGATTTAAAGGGGCAGTGCGCCGGTAATTGGCTCATTGCCGGGCACTGCTCCTATTTAGGTCCGGCCTCTTCCTGCCGGCCCTCGCCGGATCCTTGGTGTATATTCCCATGGTGAAAGTGTTCCAGAGCGTTCCTGTCTTGCCTTACCGTGTACCGACTCTCTGCTTACGTTTACCGTCTACGAACCTTGCCGCCTGCCCTGACCTCCTGCTTGTCTACCGTCTACGAACCAGAGCCGCCTGTCCTGACCTCCTGCCTGTCCACGACCACGAGCCTGCCTGCCGTTACTGTACCTCGCACCTTGGCCGCCACCGCAGGCAAGCCCCGCCAGTGGTAGTGACCTGGTGGATACCCGCCGCAGCAAGACCATCCCGCTTTGCGGCGGGCTCTGGTGAATACCGGGTCCCACTTAGATTCCACTCCCTGGTGTGGGCTTAAGCCATCGCCTGTGGTGGTCCAGTGGATCCACCTCCAGACAGTAACAAAATGGAGGTTCAACTGCTAAAAGATATATAGAAAAGTTATTCAGCAAATAATTTTGGACCTTAATATGATATAAAAACAACAAGGTTGGGCATTCACCTTATAGATATCCACTGGGAACCTCTTTTTGAATATGTACTACACTATATTGCATTACATATTGTATGTGTATAATATATACTACACTGCAGCATACTCTGATGTTTCAGTCTGTTTTTCTCGCAGCTGTAACTTTCCTTTAGCTATGGATAGGTTTGACTCCAAATCCAGTTTCAGTTAATAACGAGGAGAATGACCCAGGCAGGTTCTATTTTCAGTAAAATAGTGGCAAGATAAACAATGAAAAAAAGAAAACTTTGAATGTAAATATTGCCAGTGACAAATAATAAATGGAAGTTACTCTTCCATTGTTAAGTAATCATTGTATCCTTTGTAAACATTTGATATCTGAATTAAAGGTTTCACCTCAACTGCTGGATGTCAGATTACATTCAAATGCAGACTAAAGATGCACTGCTCTTATTTCTGTTAAAAACTGATTAAATATAAGAGCAATATAACTAAGCATCAGCTGGAGCCTTGACGATAGCCATCCATGGTTTAGAGAATGAAGCATGAACATGGGGGTAATTTTTTTCAAACTCTTTAAATATGACAAAATTACAAACTAAGGGGCTACAGTACCCCGGGCCCGTATTTTACCATGTAAAGAAATAAGTCCTTGTCCATGACATTGAAAGACAAAGTAAATTTGAACAATAGGTTCACACCTAGCGAAGCTAAGCTTAGACTATCCCCTGCGACAAATTTGGAATCCCCACATTTGGACGATCGCATTTTTAGCTTTTTTCTTCACAGCAAATAACAAATATACAAAAATGTTTATAGCTCAGCATTCTGGCTTCATGAAACGATCCTCGAACATATGAAAGGAAAGGGAATACCCAGTGAATTTCATTTTTATACTAGTGTTTTAGGTTACTTTGGGTATCGGGCATCGATCGATAGTGAAGTCGGCCACCACATAAGGTTTTCATAGTCGATAGTCTCACTCATCCATTAAAGTCTAGGAGAGCAAAAAAAACCTTCATTTTTACACCCAAAAAGGGGTGGAGAAG